>NW_010583660.1:199847-214977 GCF_000705375.1 Tinamus guttatus | reverse complement strand
CAGACCTGCCTGTGAGCCCTTCAGGTGGACACCCCAGAGAGCTGGGGAGCTCCTCTGCAAAACCCACTCATCGGAAAGGCTGGGCCACCCCTGCACCCAGAGCAGGCGCTGCCCACGGCTGCCTCTGGCTGCCACCGGAGCAGCTGAACTAACTCCAAGCTATCGATGGGAAGTGTTTACTCTCCCCACGCGCCTGGAAGAGGCCAAGAACAGCAGCTTGGCAGTGATCGAGAGATGAGGAGGAATCAAGCTGAGCAAAACGGCCCTTGAAGCATGGCCATGGAGCTAACATAAGCAAGGGGGATGAAGAATAGCTGGTGCCTGTGAAAAATCTCTTAAACTAAACTCTTACAGCTAGAAACACTAGTATCCTATCCATCACCCGAAGTATCTTCAGGAGCTGGTAAGGGAGAAAAAAACTGAAGAATTTGACCCCAGAAGAAGTAAAAGCATGAAAAGTGGCGCTGATGCAGATGAAACCTTGAGTAGGAATATCAGCCCAGGCAGCCCGCTAAGAATATATTGCTGCAAGAGACTATGCATTAAAGGCCCTATAGGCTATTATTCACTCCTTAAGGAGTCCAAATAATAGTTTTTGTTTTCTTTTTCTCCGTTAGGGAACAAACAAACAAAGGCTTTCCTATAGGAGCTATCAACACAGTGCTCCAAAACAAGCTCGAAACATTCTGTGTTTCCAGCACAGCTTCTGCAAGAGAGCACCTTCTCAGCTTGCTTACTTCTGCAGCCACGATCCATTTCTAGTGTATTTTTTTTTACTCTCATAATATACAAAGCTAAAAATCCTGCAGTGGAAGAAAACCACAAATTTAAAAGAAGCCTGTAACACGCTGCACAGAGGAAAGAACTTCTGTGCACCTGCTGAAAATGCACAAGATGACCTAAACACCCATTTCTTCTTTACACTCTGTTCCCAGAGAAGAAACAAGAATTTAATTCTGAGACTCTGACAGATTATGATCAGAGAAATCAGCTAAAAAAGGTAAGCAAAATATATCTCATAGCAAAAGAAAAGGACATCCTGACCAAAGAAGTAACCAGCTGACAGACACTGCTGTGGTTTCTGCATATACAGGTGCTGCTACGTTTGCTTCAGGCAAGGGCTTGCCAGGGTCTGCTCATATCTATCCACTTTTGTTCTCTTTTTCTCTTTCAGGCCAACATCTGCCCACGTTTTGCACTGATAGAGAAGGCCAAGAAGACAATAAAAATACATTAAACCCAGTAACTAAAAGATGCATGATTTCCAATCATTGTCCACCCAATCTAATACCCCTTAAATTCAAAGTTATGTCACTTCCCTAAAAAACTATAGAGAGCAAGTCTGGGAGTATCTGTTATCCCAAGTCTTATGCACACTCCTTATAGATTGCTTTGGAAAGCAGAAAAGCTCTTCAGAAAACACTTGGCCTCCCCCAGCTTTCAAGAACTAAATATATCATAATCGGCTGTATCAACATATTTACATTATTCTGATTTCCAACAATCTTTATTTTTCTCTACAATGCATAACTACCTCTCTGTCTCACACCAGCCTCCTCCATTTTCTGTACTCATGCAATAATTTCAACTGAATATTAATCTGTGGGTCCTAACAAAAGAGACACCCAAACCCAGGCACAGATTCATTTCGAGGCAGCCATATGTTACTGTATGGCTTAAGCACGACAGCTCCTTGCACTGTCCAACCAAACGCTGCACTCTTGGGGGAATTGTCTCCATCTCCTTATTTTGCTCGTTCAACACACTCCATACATTTCCCGAGAGAAGCTTTTCCTGTCAGTCCGCACAAAGGCAGGCGTTGTAACCCGCCCCCTGCCCGCCTTTGTGACCTGCCACTGCCACTGGCAGGTTCTTCAGACGCCTCAGAAAGGACAATTGTCACCGCTGGAGTAGATGCAAAGACCCATTGTTTCCCCAGGGCCATCTGCTGTGCTGAGTAAACTAAACCAAAAAGACAATAAAACTAACTGTGAAGCAGAATCATTTTGTTGATGATTCCTCATCATTTCTTACAAAATTCCCTCCTCTGTGTGTGCATTGGGAAAGAAGAGCTATAACGCAAGGCTGCTGTGTTTACACAACAGATGTCTGATACTTGGCCTTCATTTTCTCAATTCATCTTTTGCCAGTTATGTAGCTCCTGCTTTAAACGGAGGAATCCTCTCCTCGTATATTCCTCATTAACAAGGCCATAAAAAGGAACCTAGTTCTGTTACTCCTGCTCTTGGGACCTTATGCCCTTAACCAAGCAGATACGTACAGAAAGCTGAGAAGGGCCCAAACATATGCCGGCCAGCAGCATCTCTAATAACAAACACAAAGGACAAAGTTAAAAGAAGAACTATTTTTCTTTTGCTCAAAGTTAATTGTTTCTCCTCACAAAACAGATGAGGTAACAATTCAGTTGCAAGGAATTACCTCCAACCTGCACATTTTAAGTCACTAGGTATAAATACAACCTTTACTAGTGCTGAGCTGTAAACTCTTCCCAGATCAGTGCCACCAAGGATCACTGGAGCCACTGGAGCAACCACCACACCGTGTGCTCAAGAGTGTGTCCAAAACTGGACCAGCAGGAGCCTGGGGTGGGGAAGACTTATTAAATGTTTCATAATAGAAAACTATTTCTTTCCTGATTAATCTAAATTTTGACATTCCAAAATTAATTGGCTTCAACTCATTTGGGATTTTCCACAAATTAGGCCATGGAAAGCTCACAAAATTACACCTCAGCATTATTAACGTGGTTTCAAAACATCTTAATATCAAATGCTGTATGTTTTATTCTAAGAGCAGTCAGCCCCAGATCTATGTAAGCCAATGTAATGTAATGTAAGCCAATATGTAATAAGAGAAAAGGCAAAAAATACGTAAAATAAGCATGCTTCAAAGTCACTTCAGAGTCTCCTTATTAAAGCAACCATATCCTTTTTCTTCAAGTTCAAAAACACATTGACTAATTGCCCCAAACAGATCATCATGAACCTCCTACAGATATGACATCTTTCTTTCCATGTACCTAGTGGAAAATTAAGTGACATATCTGAGCTGTGTGTGTGTTTTTTTTAATCAATTTCATTTGTTGGTGTGTAATCTGAATGTGTTGCTATATATATATTTATTTATTTATTTTGACTTTGTTCTAAGTTTAAAGGTCTCATTGCATGGGGTATTAACAGGGAGAAAGGAAAAGGTACTGAGAGAGTAATGGGAAACCTAAGATTACAGAATTTTCCAATTTGCTCTGTATATTTTGTTAAGAACTCTGGGACAGAACCCAGAGTCTTTGAATTTAAGGGAATTAGGTTGGGCAGACAACATTTGGACACACTGCATCATCTGCTTATCAGGTTTAATGCTTTATTAAAGCCTTGCTGACCTTTTCCATCGACACTTTTGTGCTTGGGTAAGGAAGCATGACTCAATGGAAAACATTAGTAACTGCTACTTAGGTGCAACCTTTTCACATCCATACACTGTGATTCTACAGGTTTTCCTCCACTCAGGTTCCCATCAAATCTACGCCAGACATTCGGTCCGTTGTTGACTAGATTCACCTAAGCCATGTTAAAATTCCAGCTCTGCAGGAAAATGATGTGCACAGCTCTAAATACAACCTCCAGGCCGTAGCACTCTTCCACCAGCCTAAACTGGTAGGATCATTTACATCATTCTTTTACATTAAAGGCAGTAAAATGCACATTTTTTACCTGGGCAAAAGGAGATAAAGTTCACCTTTTTTACAAATAGACAACTGAAGCAGACAGTCTGATGCACAGAAGTTTCTAGGGCCTACCTCACATTCAGGCACTTTTTTTGATTAGTTGCCTAATATTACCAAAGGAGTCTTGGTAACTGAATCCTAAGTTTTGGTTAGTGCACTAAACATGGGATAAACTCTCTTGTGAAGTATTACTGAGTTATGTTGGGGCACTTCCTTGTTTTGGAAGGAAGAAATGTGTTTCTCCATCACCCAATGCTTGTAAAGCTGGTTTAATCAGCATAGAAATATTTAAGGAACAAAAAAGGAAATCTTATCTAACCAGAATATCACAATATTTCTGACAGTGGTCACAATGTCACCATGATGTTTCCTTTATTAAATGCCTTTGTGATTGCTCAGTTTCCTTATGAATAATTACATGGCAATTTCCAAGCTAAGGCTCTTATCTCGAAGAATAAATGACAGTCACACACTTATAAAGCATATGCTCCAAAGTACGTTTACTTTTGAAAGGTGAGGATTTCATAATGCTCATGAAATCAGTTTGGAAGACCTACAGAAGACCTACTGAAAGTATTAAAAAAAAGCCAACAATAAGCACAAGATAATAGTTATAAATATAAGCCAGCAAGAACCACCAAGCCAAGAAAGGTAAAAATATTTTATCGATTGCTACAATGCAAAATAGCATCAGTGCTCCACTAATTTCTCTTGGGAAAACATAATTCTAACCACCCTTCATGAAAGGGCTTCTGAAATAGAATACAGGACACTTTTCTTTGCCAGATATATCAAGAGTGAATAGAGACAGTAGACTGAAGGAAAAGGATTCGATCTTCATCATGGTCTCAGTAAGACCAAGAAGTCCTTTTTATATCCAGAGCCACCCACTTTGCTTGAGTACCACCAAACTACTTCCAGCTCAGTTAACTGCCTCAGGGAGGAAATCACAAGCAAGGCCAAATACCAGCACCAAACTGCAGTTTCCTTTACTCTACCCCTGCACAACAGAGGACAGAAATGATGAGATCCACACCCATAGCGATGGAAGGAATCTTAAAATACACAGGCTGTAATTCAGCTTAAAGGCAGTAGTTAAGATGCAAAATGGAACTGACACATTACAATTAAAGGAAGCTATCTTCACACTAAGCCCTTTCCAAAAATGCGAGGACTTTTCTTTTTACAGTAAATCTAAAAAGCGATAAGCTACAGGCAGTGCCTATTATGCAATGTTCTTCAATAGCCTGCCTTTTTAGGAATCAAGCTAACAGGCTAAAACCACACAAATATTGTTCAAAGCATTCCAAAAGCACCCCATTTTGTCAGCTATCACAAAAATGAGCTTAGTGTTTATTTTTATGGACTATAATTTAGAAAGCACCTATCAATGCAGGCCCCTTTTTTTATTTTGTTGTGATCGCACATTATTTCTACCTACTTTTTACCCCCTGCTCCCTCCTCCCAAAAATAATTGATCGCAGGTTCAAAAAAATATTGTGGAGACCTGGCTGAGCCTTTTACAAATAATAATAAACTTTGCCTATCTAAATTAAATTGTTAGCAATTACAGCTTTTATAAGAGAGAGAAGGGAATAATAATTTTTAATCTACATAAAAAGCTTTCCACATACAAAAGTAATAGATTTGGGGTATTTTACCTGTGATCACTGATTTGTTTTTTCTGGAGAGAAACCTTTTCAGCAGCATGGCTTTTATGTTCCATATTGCCAAGGTCTAACAACTGTAATGTAGCTACTAAAAAGGGGAAAATATAGTCTGTATGGTTTAAAAATTTCATTCAAATTCTCTTATAAAAAGTGGGAACTGCATAAATCAAGTTAAAAAAACCCCACAAATATATTGATTCTTCCTACAGATGCAACGCACAATAGGGAATAAAAGAATAGAAACATAAATAGGAGGTCCTACTTTCAGGTTCTCTAGTGCCTCTGATCTTTCTAATAGGCTAAAAATTACTACAATCCATATATGCCCATTATATGCAATTTGAGCTTGAAGAATGCCTGAGAAAGCCAGAAAATGTAGTACTGAACCCTCTACTTAGACCCTAGACAATAAAGAGTGTAATTCAGAGCACTGAGGCTAAGCAGGAGCTAACTGAGGTGCCTGCAACCACCGCCCTGGAAGCTTTCACTTCCCGCCATTAACTGTGTGGTGATAAAATGTCCCAAATTAGGCCTTGGAAAAAAAAAATCCACAGAAGAGGTACGTAAATGCTGCAGGAGCTTAAGTGCTCAAGTTAAATAGGGAGGTATCTGGCAAAAGCAGAGCTCAAAATAGAATACATCTGGGAAGCAGGATTTGGCTGCGAGCTATGAGGTGTTTTTAGAAGGTGTCAGACAGAAAGAGAGGAAATGTCAGAGCTGGGGAATTGAGATCCTCAGGAAGGCAAAGAAGATCTAAGTTACTGTCAAGGGAAGGAGTAAGCACCAAGACTTGCAGTTACATCAGCCTGAGAGCAGTTCCTAGCAGCTGGTCTCAAAAGGAAAGACACAAGTGGCACCACGGTGGCTCTGCAGCGGCTGCGCCACGGAGCTGGAGACAAGAAGGCAAAGGAGCTGAAAAGAGAAACAAGCAAAAAAGAAGGCAAACACCAGAAAACGAGACACCTGGGGAAGCTCTTAAGTGGTAAAGAGAGAGAGGAAACAGAGCCAAGAGAACCTGGGAAGAGGTAATCAGAAAAGCTTCAAAAAAGGATTGATTTGGCAAGAAAGTAGGTTTGCCAAAAAAAAAGGTATTCAGCTCCGTTCCCTCATCCTGACTTTATTTTTAAGGCCGTTAAGGACTTAACTATGCTCTTTCAAAGTGTAACGAATTCCCTTTTTGCCAAAGATGACCAAAGCGTCGCAGGTTTGGGTTCAGAAAAAGGCTCCAGTCGCGTCTTGCTGCTGACGCATTCAGATGTGAACCTGGCACTCCTTAGAGGCGGGAGTCTGACTCACAGGAAGCAGGTGAGAAACTAAACCGGACAACACGAGAGGTTCCAAGGCGGCTCCCTGAGGCGGGCAAGTCTCCCTCATCCCGGCGGCCGGATCACTTATCATCGTTAGGCTGTGCAGCCAAAGCCTCGTAACCCCAAGCACGGAGGAGCACCGAGAGTCCAGGGCAGGTGGGGGAACCTGAGAAACAGCCTGCCCTGGCGCTCCCAGGCCCATCTCAGCAGGGCCCTTGAGCCCACCAAGGCCTCGGCTGCAGCAGCGCTGGGGAACCCAGGCTGTAAGGGCAGGTGGGAAACCCCAAATACCTGCTCAGAGAAGCCCATGGGGGACCTACCATGTATATCCACACATATATGCCCAGGCACATATCTGTTGCATATGTGCTGTGGGTGTCTGCCAAGATGACGTTCTCAGCCTTGCTCCTGGCTGGACCTGGGGCCGTGGCGCTGCAGCAGCCTTGCCCCACCATGCAGCCAGGCTCAGCCTTCTCACCAAAGAAAGTCCTTTCAAAGCAAGCGCTACATAACATCAAGTATTTGAGGTCTGCTTGGCCTCTTTAATGTAACTGCATAGAAGGGAAAGCAACACTATGTAGCTTTTCACCTCTTTGTGGACCACAGAACTCCAGGCCTGCCATTAAGCAATGCCCACGTTTGGCTACTAAAGCTGCAAAACAGCAGATAAGCAAATCTCCTCTGATCCCTGCCCGCGCTGCAGCTCAGTTACAGAAAACACACGATACATCGAGCTTGGACGTAGTCGTGGGTCACCCATTCCTGAAGCTACCAGGCCTTTGGCTCATGAGAGAAATAACTGTTTGACAGCCATTGCAGCTTTCTCAAAGTGTAACGTCGGTGTTTGGCTCTAGCGCAGTTTTTCAAAATTGATATTGTTCAGAGTTTGTTGTCCTCCTCAGTTCACACACCTTTATACAGTAAAGACTAAATTTCACAGGGTAAAAGGCAGACAAGCACTGCCTGGGAGTATGGGTGGAACTCAGCTTACGTCAAGAACAACAACACTCTCCCGCCAGGGTCCTCTTCCTGATTTATTTTTGTTATGCTCTCTTTCAGCTGAGCACTGCCAGAACAAACTGCAAGGTACGGAGCCTTCTTGGGAAGATGGATGACAAAAATGGGAGGAAGGGGTAAGTAACAGGGCTGCTGCTTTCCATCCTGGGAGGCTTTGGAGTCTCTCATGCTCCCTTCTTCTCACAACCTTCAGTTTGTCACAGTTCAGAGAACAGGAGTGGGGAAAAAGGTGGGCAAGTAGGTAAATAGGCAGAAATAGGGTATTCCTGTCTCAAATACTGGTTTCCAAAAAGTAATGGCAGTAACAACTGAAGGAAAAGATGAATCTATTTTAGACATGGCACTGTGAGAATAAAGCATCAGTCAGAAGGAATAGCTGTCTTTGGCTCACAGGTATCTCAACATGCTCGAGTTTGTACACCAAAGCTGAGCAGTCTGGGTTTTTCAAAATAGCCTGGAATTAATTCAGGCAGGACACAAGCCACAGTTTAGCATCCTAGTTATTCAATTTGGGACAACACTGAGAGCAGCTGGTGCAGAACAGATCTCTGAGCTTATCACTAAATTGATATCAAGTCCCAGGGGCCTCCTACTATCATCTACATGCAGAAGTAAGAGCCAGTTAAGGAAAACTGTTATTCCCTCCTCTTTTCTCTCAGTCCCTCAAGCCTTAATGTTAACATCCCTTAAAAAAATCCTATTAGTAGTTAAATTAAACTTGTATGTCTTATTTCAGAGAGAGATTATGCAGTGAAACAACCAAAGAGTATTCGGTCTTCTGGAAAATACGTATCATGTGATTAGTTTGAACAAACAAAATATAATTCACTTTTTTTGCAGCACACCAATTAAGACATGGGTGCCAAAGACAGACTTGAGAGACTTGCAGGTTTGAGTTAGGATTTACATCCCGTAGTCAAGCCCCTACCCTTATTTGCAGTTGAAAACACAAAATAAAATCAGTTGAATAGGTTTTCTTAGGTAATTTGCTCTAGTTTGCCAAGTGTATCTGTTTTGTCACTTTTCAAATAATTAAAATAAATCTCTCACAAAATCATGCAGAGCTGATTACCTACCTGAAAAATATGCCTATAAGCATATGTTTAAAGGCAAGAACTGAATCTTCTCCTGACAACTTTTAAGTAAGGTAAACTTTATGCCAGGGAAGTAATTCCTGTATTTACAAGAAATCCTTTAAAGGATTTCTTGAAAAGAATGTTGCTCAGAACTGGAAGCTACATGGACTACAAATCTAGCATCATTTAAAATCAAGTTTGTCAAATACAGTAAACATATGTTTAGGTCAAGTAGCACAGGTCCATACTCATCCGCTATAGATTAATGATACATTGGAGATGGAAAATCAGACCAAATACAGCTATGTATGTGAAGAAAATTAGCATTAAAGGAGAAGAACACCTGAGGATGGAAGCACAAGGAGGAGCACTGTACTGACAGGGTGCAGTCACTGGTCTCAGTCACTGGGTTGTTGCGAGGTGGGGCAGCACCAGAGGTTTTAAAGCAGCTGCAAAACTGTACACCACACCAGCAATGACAAACCTCGTGATATTCAGTGTCTTCCTTAGAGGCTCAGTTTCTAACACTGTGAGATGAGGGGAAAGCCTCAGATCTTCTAAAGCTAAGAAACCAACAATGCAAACATCTGTTCTTTCATGATTTATCAAAGTGAAGTCTGAAGACATGGATCACAAAAGTGATGTAACTGTAACTCAATTCAAAGAACCACCAGGCTAGGATTATTTAAGGCCTCACCAATGTGTTGCTAACCCCTGTGGCTATTTAACCATCCCAGATAGTGAGTTTTGACCACTGGCCACATTGCAGCTGCATCCAAAACAGCTTCCAGTTCCCTGGACTAGAGCATTGCATTGTATTTGGCCCAAGTCCAGCAGCAGAAGAGCAAGCAGAGCAATCCTAACATTGCAGCCACCTGCTCTTCACACGAAAAGCACATGAGAATTAAAGCAGCCATATAGAAACATACACCTCCTACCTCCAGGATGAGAGAGCAGGTCCTACCCACAACCATATGTTCTCCTCTTTTTGTAACCAGCAACCACACAAAAGTAAGGCTTAATTCAGTGTAGTGACACTGCAGTATTTTTCCTAAAACACACAACGTCCTTTGAAAGACTGATATTAATAGGGGCCTAGTCAAGGATGACAGATGTCATGAAACAGATACAACTAGTGCCTACTACCCTACAAAAATATAATTCCATAAAAACAGCACTTTTAGAATGGAATATATCTATACAGAGAGATATACTAGAACAGTGCTTAGAATCAAAACAGCCCAAGATCTTGGACACAGGAAAACCATTGATGCGACAGACAGGAATGCCATTCTCGGGGTCCAAAGAGCTGCCTGTCAAGAAGATCAGACCTGCAGCATTTATGACTACAAAGATAAAAGCTCCAGATCAAGGTAAGTTGAACAAGTTCCAGCACATCAACTGAACCACAGCAAACACAAAGCAGTGTCACTTGGCTTAACCTCACACTGCTGTGAGCTAAAGAAAAAATAAATTACCTTATCTTTGCAGCAAGGTAAGAACACACCTGTATAAGATTACTAGAGCCCAGGGACTCTGTGCTAGGCTCTCAAAGAGCAGCAACAGGATATGGAGCACAGGCCTCAAGCCACTGACCTGAGCAGGTAAAGCAGGCCAAATGCAGCTTTTATGAGTTGGAGGTACACAGAAGAGGCACTGCTGAAACCATGAAGGAATGACACATTTTGACCCATCAGATTGGGAGATGTTGTTGCTCAGTGAATGTAACGGTAACACTCGCAAAAAAAATGAGACAGGTGAATCAAGGATAAAACTGGAGCTTACCACTCGGCAGGCTTTCCTTTAAGTATCGAGATTGTTGTTCAGCTCCATTAATCCACTACTGTCACCAGGATCAGGGAGATTTCAAGAAGAGAGCTGTAAAATAAAGCAGAGGTTTTCCAGTTAATAGTTCTGCAGACAAATCAGCAATACACTGGATGTCTCAGGTGGTTATTTTGAAGAAGTTTCCTGGAACAAAATTCTTAAAATATTCCTACAATATTCCAAAATTCCTGTGATGGTATAAGAGAACTACACTTAATCTTTTAGCATTATTTTTACACAATCTATACCTGACAGCACCGTAAATTTCTATGTCAGCAGTTCGAGTATGGCTTTTTTGGTTCTTCATGATGAACTTTCACTTCTGTTTTCCCCACAACCACAGAAAAAAAAATGAATTAGTTTTCTTCATAAAATGACATCAAATAAAATTCCTTTTTCTCAGAAGCAGGACAACATCACTGTGAGACTCTCCCCTAAAACACAGTGGTTTTACCCTTGCATTTACCCCTTTTACCCACAGGCATTACCCTTACATTTCTGCATCACAAGGTCATCCCTGTCTAAATACTTCTGCCCTCTGATGCCTCAGCTCAGACTTCTTAGCCACCCACCCAAAAACAAAGCCTACTTCACAGCTCCTCTGGTAACTCTTTCCAATCTGCCCTTGAAAAAAGCGCAGGGATAAACCGGCCTTCCCTGTGGTTGTAAGTAATTTCTACTAGTTAGTATTTCTACCGAATCAATCCACTTTGCTCTGAATCGCTTCACTTTGTACGGCTGAAGCACTCAGTTAAGCAATGAATTAATAACAAAATAAAAAACAAGTGTGCCAAAGAATCTGCGGGGACCCAAGGCACATCAGAAGGAGGACTTAGCAAAGCCTAACACATTTTAACACGTTTTTAACAACTACTTCCTTGCTTCATGCGTGTAACAGTAAAACTCCTTTAAAGGGATTTAAAAAGCAGGGACTAAAAGCATGAGGAGAACAAAAAACAGGTAACTCTGCAGAGACCTCAGGCTCCTGTGACTGCATGTGTGGCTTCAGGATGCCCCCAGCACCCTTCATCAGAAAGATGTCATGGCCTCTTGTCATCTCATGAGAATCTTCACTGATTTATTACAGGAGTTTCTAACATCTCTGAGTACGGAGTAACCTGAGGCGCTTCCTTGCTCGCGCCCTGCTCCCGGTGCCAGGCTCACGCCACAGGCAGAGACCTCCTCAATAAAACGGCGATGCCAAAGCAGGCAAGCACAGCCCATCAGCTGCTTTCCACGGCTATAACAACCTCTTCACATTGCTTAAGCCACGCTTAACTACCAGCCTTGTGTTCTGCTGCCCCGTTCCAGAAGCCTGCAGGCAGGCAGGAGAGGCCGAAGTTGAAGCAGTGCCTTCCTCTTCCTCCAAGAGGCTACGCGTAGCCCGCTAAAAACACCCACCTGCAGGCACTAACCCCTTCAGATTTTGGGGGGGAATCAGAACATGATGCTGTTTGAGTTTGAAATAAATTACTTTTTTCTCTTCTAAACCTAAAGAGCTGAAAGTCCTACTGGTATTTTTGTTCCCTGTACATTGCTCGTCATCTCTCCTCGTGTTTGCTCAACCTGTTTCACACTTTCTGAGCATTTGCATTCCAGCAGGGAACAACTGCAGCTCAGTTACAGGTTGCTTTCAGTGGCCCAGTGCAAGTTTTTTTTTCCTTTTATATACACCACAAAAGACAATTACACACATTTTTATAATTATCCTCAATATCCTATGCCATAGCCTCAGTCTGTTCACAGGATGAATCACAAATTATTTCCCTCCTTCTCAATCTGCTTTGCTCTGAAGCTCTGCCGTTGCAAGAGCAGTCATCACATGTTAAAAATCACTAGGCTGGGACCTTCAGTTAAAACACAAATCACATATAAGGCATCCTGCTGTACTTAAACAGCAGAACGTGCATTAGGAAGCAACATGATTTTGCCCTGTTTACAGCTGTGGATGTCTGAACACCACTACATGGCTCAGATGGTCACTCCATGGTTTCTGCAGGTCACACAGCTTTAGAGGCAGAAGTCTAAGTCTATAGGGCAGAAATTGAAGTCTGCAGTGCTAATACAAGGTGACCTTTCCCTGTAAAACAGTTGATGACATCTGTCTCTGTCTAATACTAACTTAATTGCGCGTTAATTCACACTATGAAGTGAGTTAATGAACTTGCAACAAATGCAACAATTATTACAAATACAAAGTTATGAAGATGGTTTCAAAAACATAAACTCCTTCCTGCCTAAGTTCCTCACACTTTTCCTGCAACAAACATTTAAAGGCACTTTTTTCATCTCCAGCCTCTAAGAGTTTCACAGCAATAAGGGTTTGATCCAAAACTCAGGGATGTCGGCGGAAGAGATAAATGCGATAATAAGAGGAAAATATCCTGGTTGTAAAAGGTCTGTTCTGAGCCGTTTAGTGCCTGGCTTTAGCAATCTAATGACATGAACAGGACAGAGAACAAAGACACCCGAGCTTGAGCCTTGGCAGATCTCATGAGCAAAGACGAGGCTGATTTTAGTGCAGTCGTAGTTCACTGTGTACTTAACATCGTTCCCTCTCTTCACGCACTGTGACCTATTTATATGCCAGCAACAAAACAGAACCCATAATTCTTCTTTAAAAACAGACTGTTTGGAAAAAAAAGACTGGAAAAAATTACATCACTTCATCCTGTCTTCTCTTACCTTCAACTTTTTTCTAGCCTGCTCTTGCTACTACATGAACGCGCACTCCTTACGATCCTGCAGGTGAATGCAAGGTTTGCGTGTGCATACGCAGCTTATGCAGAAGTTCACATATTTGTGAATGTTTCTCTCCCAGAGCTGTGTATACACCTATTTCAGAGCAGAATTCCACCCACTGATGTCCTTATTTATTTGTTCTCTGTGCAGTTTAAGCCAGAAAATAACCAATGTGGGTTTTCAGAATTTTTCTCAAAAAAAATTGTCATTATCAGGTCACGTTCAAAAAGGAAAGCAGCCAACAGGCCTAAAGAATGAAAACATAATGTTTTGATAAGCCTTCTTGTTGTTTGTAAAGAGCTCCTGAAAAACACACTCTCCAAGACTGCTCCCAACTGTCTCCACTTTCACTGAAATTAAAAGCAAATCTCGAGGGTAGCAACACTCCCATCCAACAAACAAATGATCATAATAATTCACTGTCATGCATTGTCTCCTTTTTATGCTTCATTTTCCTTAAGCAACAAAAAGCCCTCATTTCCATTCCTCATGCATTACAACAATTCTCTGTATTAAGGTCTATATTCACATTATAGAGTAAAAATCACATGGCGAAGCCCACGTCCCTTCCCCGAGGCAGCATCACCTTTGATCATGTTGTATTTATGTGTGAGTGGCGCAGACCTCAGAGCCCTGGGTAAAGCCAAGCTTCCATTACAGACATACCAGTCCTATTTAGGATCCCCCTACTCTCATTTCCTTCATTCTTGGCTGCTAACTGAAAATGTCCAGTGGAACAACCTAGGGAACCCTTTGTAGCAAGAGCCCGGTCATGAACGGGCCCAACGGGAAGGTCAAAGGCTCGGCCCAGGCTCTGCTCGCCCATAGCCACTTGCCCCGGCTGCCACCTCGGAATCACAGCAGGGTTGAGGTTGGAAGGGACTCTGGGGATGACCTTGTCCCACCCCACCTGCTCAAGCAGGGTCACCTAGCGCCATGTGGCACAGGATGACTTCTGGGCATCTCCAAGGAAGGAGGCACCCCAGCCTCTTGGGGTGACCTGTTTCCAAGCCTGCAAATTCGAGTGCAGATGATGACCTGTACCAAGAAATCAACAACACTCCAAAGCCTGAACAACTACTACGATGCCTGTCATCCTTGACTTGGGAAGTTCACATCCCCACATCCCCTTGACTTGGGAAGTTCAAAAACGAGTACAACTCTCACCACTCCACAGACATATATAGCAAGGATGTCACCGTGGTACGAGCCACGTCGCATTTTTCCCCTCATGATCCAAGCTGCCAAAAATAGATGTGGGAAACCAAAAATACCAAATGAGTTTTGTGGGATCTGTTTTCTTTACTTAAGAAGGGAGGGGAGGAGGGGAAAAAAAAAAACATAGGGTAATACATTTAATTTAGAACTATCTGGAAAAGAAGAGAAGGATCGGCACCAACTTACAATCTAAAATGAGGACAGGATTTTTATAGTATTCCAAAATCAAATCACCAAAAAATATAGAACAATGTCAAACCTAGAAATGGCAGAACATACGTTTACTTTCTGCAAACACCGTTGTTAGATGCAAGAGACATAGATATGTATTAATCAGACATATCTATTAATTACACACAGACATTCTCTGTCTTATTCTATTTAATCCACAGTCAACCAGCAGAGAATGAGGGATTTGAGCAGCCTACAGATGCTGCTGTCCCATGCTTGACCTCTAACAACTTGCTTTTCACCAAGAAAACATCCCAAACTCAAGGACATCTTGCCAAAATGTATTGTTATGTGAAC
>NW_010583660.1:132809-187987 GCF_000705375.1 Tinamus guttatus | reverse complement strand
AAAAAAAAAAAAAAAAACAAAGTTACCACAAACATCTTTCCTCTCATTATTCCCTAAACTTTTCTGATCGGCTTGTCTGAAATTATTTTAATTTTCATATATAGACGTCATACAGACGTCATGTTATCACTTACTTTTGCATGGTTCAAAGGCACAGAACAAAGCAAGGACGCTAAGGAGGAATGTTCTTCAGAAGCAAGTTCTTAAATAAAATCACTAAGCTTTGGCTACAGATACACTTTTTGATGTATTTAATGATAGTCACCAATGTACATCTTGGTTTCTTAGCAGGCTGGGCCAAAAGAGACCAGTGTTATCTACCTATGTCTCAAAGAACACCATCATCTTGCAGCACAGTGTTTTCCTCCATTCGTTTGCTTTTTCAATGCAGCTATTTTACACCTTACAAAAATTTAAGTAAAAAAAAAAATCAAAAGGAACAGCATATTTTTTTAAAAGTATACAATAGATACGACTATGAAGGGCAATTTTAATCTTTTACACCCATATACACAAACCAAAGGATTCCTAGAGAAATGACAAAGTAAAAACACTAAAAATGCTCATGAATTACAAAGTAAATTTGTGGAATGCAAATTCCAGGAACAGTGTTTAAATGATCATTCCTGAGGGGTGTGTGTGTGTGTTTGGATTAGTATTTATATACTTTCCTCTCCCCATCCAAAGAAATATAATTAGCATAAGGGCAATCCTGGCATACAGCACTCAGCCTGCTAAGCAGAATGATGCTACAGTTCTCCTGTAGCTGCATTGATACAACGAAGAGACAGATTACAGTAAATTAAATCGACACCTTTTACCTCAGAGAAACCAAAGTTCAATCTAGTCGTCCAGTGAGACCAGACTGCTAAAATGAGCAATTCCCATATTAAAATGAATTTGCAGCAAAATGAATGAGATGCCATCATTGCCTCTGTGGACTGCATACTCATCATCACCCTTTTCTCTCAGGGCAGGTTCATTGACTAATAAAGCTGCTGGGAAGGCAGCAGCCAGTGCACATATTTCCCAGCCTTAGCCAGCCCTTCATGTCTGGAAGCAACAGCTCTGTCCTGAGGCATCCTATAAGATAACAGCTGAGTAAACTATCTACTTCCATATCTCTGCATTATTTGTAAATAATAAAAATTATCAAAAATAACATAACAAAAGACAACTTCACTTCAAAACACCAAGGTAACTGCAGCTTATTTGGGATTTTATCTATTTTATTACAAGTGCATGAAAGGTACCTATTTTGGCCAAAAGTTAAGTTTGGCATTTTTCTTTTTAAAATTTAAAATGCACATCCAGCTCCAGCCATGAGAATCCTCCGAAGCAGACGCCTTCCATGAAAGCACCACGTGCAGGGACACAGCAGATGCATCTTCTTACTTTTAGGCTCTGGTTGTCTTAAAGTACTGGCAAAACCCCATGTCCCAGAGCTCACTCTCTTCACAAGTGCTTCAGTAGCCCTTCCTTCCTCGGAACCTTGCTCTGGTATCCAGCTGCAGATTCAAGTCAACATGTTAGTAACATACCACACTTGGTGAAGAAATACTTCAGAGAGTTTGTGTTATTTTGCACTTAAGAAAAATCAGAGAAAAGCACAGAATAGGATCTGCTTAGGTCTGTTTTTCCAAACTGAATCAATAAACTGAAGGTTGAGTTGAAGTGGGAATCGCTGCAAACCTCTGTATGGACAGGAATAAAAATGTCTGAAAAATATGGGTAAAAATGACATAATAGTCAACTTTTAAAAACTAAGTTTACTCTTGGAAGTCAGAAAAAAAAAAGACATTTAAAGGAAGACAAAAACCAGCAGTAAAACTAAAATAAAGCTACTGTACAGCACTTACTGAAAGTAAATTCCAAGTTCTTTCCCAGTATAGCAGAAAAATATATTTGAATCTTGGGGCAGTTCTTCTGATTTTAGATTGCAGTTACAGAATACAATTTAGTGACAAAGAGTTACAGGAGAAAAAGAAGACACCTAACTCTCAAAATTGAGAACTGTGATAAACTTAAAGCGCTAAAAAGCAGGATTAGATGGTACAGCTTGATACAATCACCAAGCAGCTTCCACTTTAAACCCTGTTCCTACTTAAGTACCCAACCATACTGAAGTTTACTCCTCCAACAAAAGAATATATTCTCTGACTGAAAAAAAAAGGCAAAAACCCTAATGGGTTTTGCCACATTTTAATTATTTTTTTTATATTATGGCAATACAACAAACAAGACATTTCTGCACAAGGAATTCCGATCAAAAATGAGGAAACTCTATAGTTACACTTCCTGCTACCATCTATGATAATAACTAATTCCCTAGAAAAATAGACAGTTTTTAAGCATAAATTTATGCAATCATACATTTAGTCCTAATGTCAAATCCAATGGCTGGCTTTGACAGTCTCTCTCAACAAGACATCCTCTCAGCTTAAATATCCACTGTACCGTTTTTCTCCCAATGACTTTACAGACAAAAATTAGCCCCTTAAGTCTATACCTTACAATTACCTCATCTACTGATAATACTGTATTTAAATCAAAGTTCTATTGAAAATAGTAAAAAACATCTACCTAACCTACTGCCACATTCTAAGCCCACTTAAAATTTGCACCTTTTAAATCATAGTCACAATCTATAAAAATCATAGTCACAATCCATGAAACTTTATTTTGATCGATGAAAACGCTGTACAACATTCATGTATTAAATGGGATTGGAAAAAAAATATTCTGCTTCACAACATCAGGCTTCACTGAATAGAAGTGCGTTTTATTGTAAAAAAAAAATCAGGACAGGGAGAGAAAGCAGTTCTGAAAATGTGTAGAGGAGGCACTTAGCGACATGGTTTAGCAGGCCGGTGTTTGAAGGGTCACATTTGGACTTTATGATATTGAGGGTCTTTTCCAACCATAATAATTTTGTGATAATCCTAATAATTCTATGAAAGCAAGGTGGCCACCAGCCCTAGAAAGCGTCGCACACGCACTTACCATGGACCTTTTACACGCAAAAAATGTCATTTGCAAACTTCTGCAGTGGCCCTCCTTCAAGCACTGTCTAGGGCTCTTGTTCTCCTGCGAGGTGAAAAATGGGAGATTAAAAATAACCATAATAATAATAATCACAGAATGGTCACAGAATCCCAGAAGGGTTGAGGTTGGAAGGGACCTCTAGAGATCATCTAGTCCAACCCCCCTGCTCAGGCAGGGACACCCAGAGCACGTGGCACAGGGCGGCATCCAGGCGGGTTTGGAAGATCTCCAGAGAAGGAGACTCCACAACCTCTCTGGGCAAAACAATAACAATAAACTTGTGCAGTGGAAAAAGCCATCAAAATACTTCGGAGAAAGGTTAGCCAGAACTTCCGGGGCGCCCAATGGCCGCGTAGGAAGGGCGCAGGGCGCCCAACTGCCGCAGGCGTGGGGGGGAACGAGGGGGTCGGGACGGGGGGTGGTTAGGGCGAGAGAGGGTCGCCCAACGGTCGCCCAACGGCCGCTCACGTGCAGCACGCAGGCGCTCTCCAGCAGGCACTGCCGCAGATCCTCCCTGACGCCGGCGCACGCCTGCCCGTCCACCTCCTTCTCCTCGTAGTACTTGGGCATGGGCATCGGCGCGCGGAGCGGCAGGGACGCGGCGCGCCACACGGCCGGGGCGAAGCGCTCCAAGTACCTGCGCAGGCTGCTCCGCCTGCGCCACATGGACTTCGAGTTCGCGCTCTGGCAGATGCTCTACCTGTTCACCTCCCCGCAGCGGGTCTACAGGAACTTCCACTACAGGAAGCAGACCAAGGACCAGTGGGCGAGGGACGATCCTGCCTTCTTGGTGCTGCTCAGTGTCTGGCTGTGCGGTAAGCGCCCAGCGGCAGGGAGGGAGGAAGGGACGGGTTTTCTTAGCTTTTATCAAGCAAATGTACACTCTGCCATTCCATGTGCCTTAAAAACACACCAATTTAAGATCTCTCTTGCTTTGCAGCTAGTTGTAATACATATATAATTTCTCTTTTCAGTGTCTACCATAGGATTTGGATTTGTGCTGGACATGGGGTTTTTTGAAACAATAAAGCTACTACTTTGGGTGGTGTTCATAGACTGTGTAGGCGTTGGCCTTCTGATAGCAACGTTAATGTGGTGAGTAGTAGTGCATGAAACTGAATTTAGCATTGCCATCAGGTCATCATAGTCTCGTTTGCAAGATGGTTATTTTAGTTATATTTAGAAAGTTTATGTTATGTTCAACGTTTTGTACTTTCCTTCTTTCTGAGCTGGTTGGTCAGCAGTAATACCAAATACAGTGATCAGAAAAATCATTCACTCTTTGTTTTTGTTAATAGCTTAAATAATGTAAGGTTAATAATGATAATGTTTAAGTGGGGCAACATAAAACTGGCCCTTGCTTCTGTTTCTGCTACAGTGCTTGCTACTTCTGACTGTTTCACACACATCGGCTTGTTTTGATGGCAGTAACTGCTGCCATTTATACCCATAGCACACGGAGGCGCACACTACCCTTCATGAGAAGGCCAGAAAGGAGAAAACTACTAGCCATGTAGGAGCAGCAAAACAACCTCATCTTAGGTTTTGCTTTTCCTATTCTCCAGGGTGCTGTGGTAGAGGGCTGATTTTCCCCCTTCCTTGCACATAAGTGACAGCTCTCACTTGCAGTCACATGTGCCGAAGCCAGGAGGCAAGGGCAGAAGCAGCCGTGTCCCTTCTTGTCTCTGTTTCGCGATCTCTTGAGGAAGAGGAAGCAGTGGCTGTGCAGGAGCGTGGCAGAGGGCTGCCTCCATGTGTCCGCTCTGCCTCCATCACTTTTGCCTCCACTTGGCTTATAGAGGGGAGAGACAGTGGCAGGGGAGCTCGTAGGCCAGGCCCAGCGTGTTACAGGCACCTTCCAGGTCAGAGAGGACCCACCAGATGGTAGGAGCTCACTTGCTTTTCAGACACTGCTGCAGTGGGCAAGGTTCTGCACTTCCAGCTGTTGACTTTTGTGTGTGTGTTGACTTCTGGATCCAGTTCTAAATGAGATAAACTTCCTGATAGCAGCAAGACTTTGGCTGAAGAAAACAGAAGGTCTTGAGGTTTTTGTTTCATATTTTAAAATGCAAGGCAAAGCACCTGCTTGTGTAATAAAGAGAATGGTTTCACTGGAAGAGTGTTAATTTACCTTTTTCTGCCTCAAAGGGCTTCTATTTCCATAGAAATGAAATAAAACATCTCTATAATGTGAGGCAATGTGCAAGTGCTTTCCTGAAATCACCTGGTACAGGGCTGTCAACGCTGCTTCATAATGTGTAACTGCATCCATAAACTGCAGCATTCTTCCACTTAGCTAAACAAAAAACACACACACAAAATAAAACAAAGCTGGGACTCTTTTTCTTGGGCTGCATATTTCAGGGGAGGAAAAAAAAAAGTAGTTTTAGCATGAAAGAAGTTTATCAGTGCTCTGGTCTATGTGATTCTTGCATGTCTTATTCTCTATGCTTTGCTCTGAGCTGGACTACCACGCAGCTCGCTACCTTGACCAGAGTTGCGTAAGTCAGACATTTACATCAAGGACCTTCTCCCTGTTTTTCCCTGCAGGTTCATTTCTAATAAGTACTTGGTAAAGCAGCAGAACCGAGACTATGACGTGGAGTGGGGATATGCCTTCGATGTCCACCTGAACGCTTTCTATCCACTGCTGGTCATTTTGCACTTTATCCAGCTGTTTTTCATCAATTGTGAGTAGAACAGCTGACATGCCCTCTGCTTTCCCTCATGCCTGTCCACGCTGCTGAGGGCAGTTGCCTCTTTCAGATGTCATCGTATCCGATTCTGTCATTGGGTACTTTGTTGGGAATACGCTGTGGCTCATTGCAATCGGCTACTACATCTACGTGACCTTCCTAGGATACAGCGGTAAGTAGAGGTAACACTTGTTATTACCCTGCCCTAATAGGGCAGGGGTGGCAAACATCATTTCAAGGAAGAGGGCAGGGAAGTATTTTACACTTCCTTCAGGGATTGTCACCTCTCTTTCAGCACTGCCCTTCTTGAAGAACACGGCTGTTCTTCTGTATCCCTTCGCACTGCTCATTGTGCTCTACTTGATCTCCTTAGCATTGGGCTGGAACTTCACCAAGATGCTTTGTTCTTTTTATAAATACAGAGTGAAATGAAAACAGGACTTCATGTCTCTAAGGTTTAGTTTGGTTTAATCTTAGCTGTCTTGACAAAAAAAGAAAAACAGTTAAGAACTTTTTTTTTGTAAATGGTTGTAAATTTCTCTTTATTGTAGATAATTATGTAAAAAAAAAAGCTTGAAGTGTCATTTTTTATTAAAATATTTACAACAGTAAACATGTTAGCAATTGTTTGAATACTTTTGCAGTACATTCCTAAAACCAAATTACTTGTACATGTTTGTAGCTTAAGTTTAGCCGCGACAAATCTACTTAGCATAATTCTTGCTGCAGCTCTTTTGCACGTACTGGCATAAGCTTCACAAGACAAGTTGGTTTGATTTCTTTAAAGTGACACTGGAAAGCAGTTTCCTAACAAGACTAAGAGGGGAATAGCTGGCCTCAGGACTAGGTGAACACAAGAGTAAAGCAACACTTGCCTCTACAGACAGATTTATTTTCATGTCTTTCAAATATACATGGACAAGTGTGGCACACAGAAGAAACAGTGATGAAAGGCACGATTGAAATGACCCATACCAGGTTTCAAAGATAGCAGCAAATTTTTAAACCCAATCTGGAGGCGCCTAAAGGGTATTGTTACTGCACCTGCTAGGGGGAGCAGTTCCTTGCTTAGTGCAGAGGGAAAGTACAAATCAAGTTTGGCTACACAGGCCCCTTGCAAGGCCCAGAGCTGTTGAGTCTGCAAGGCAGGAGTACAAACTGTCCATCACAAATGGTACCTTCTGAAAAATGAGGAGGGCAACTTCTAAAGCATCCTGTTCAGGCTAAAATTGGAGCGCTAGGGTTCAGTTTCAAAAACAACACAACAGTAAACCAGTTATCAAGTCTTCTTGTATCTCAATACTAGAATTTGATCGCTAAGGAAAAACTACATTTAGCTTAAAATACCAAATATGCTGGCAGTGCATCTTACAGTACTGTGTATTCAGCCACCGTTAAGGCTTGAGGAGAAGTGGGGCTCCCTCTCTGCCATTTGCCCTCAAACCTTTGAGCCACAGGAGGCTGAGAAGCCCGATCACCCCGGCATAACTGCATGAGCTCCTGGCCTGTGGGCAGCTACAGCCCAAACTGTCCAGCTTTCCTCAACAGGAATCCTAGCACCAGTGATCAGCTGCTCAAGTTAAGCAATAAAAATGCGTGGTAGGTAGCACCCTGGGGCTATCCCACTGGAATTAGTGGAGAACACGGGGCCCACGTACCTTCCGTCGAGAGATATCTGAGTTTGTCCCCTTTAAACAAGGTTTCCTCATTCTCCCAGTTAAGCTGGGTAAAAGCAGAGCCCACTGATTACAGCAGAAATCAGAAGTTAAGGGAACAGGGAGGTCAAAAAGCTCTGCTCGTGGAGACGAGTTTGTTGTGTCCAGTGGCTTTCCTGGTGTTTATGTCAGCAATCAGTGCTGTTCTGGAAACAATAATTATGTAACAGCCTTTCAGCACTAAGCTGGTGAGTGCAAAGATTATTTTATATGTTTTTTTTTTCCCCACTTACTACTGTTTGCTTTAGATTTTTCAGAATACATCTTTCCTAATAAGAGCAACTATAAGACTTAAACTTAGGTTTATCTGTTTCAGGGGAGAAGGGTTTGGAAAGATCCTCTCCTCCCCCACTCAAGAGTAATGTTTCCTGCACTAGAAGCAAACTACAAATTGCTACAATACATCATCTTGAGCAAATCTTTCCAGAAAAAAAAAAAACCCAAGATATACATTATTTCAGTTATTTGCAAAAAATGAGCAAAAAATATTGCAAAATCATCTGATCTTGACAAAGACTGAGCACACTCTAGCATATTCAAGGAATCATATTTCACATGAGCAAACAATAAATTGCTTTAAACTGAACCTAGATACAATTTAAAGTTGCCTTTGAAAGAGCTCAAAAAGCAATGATATGATGGAAGAGTCCAGTTTTTTATTGGTCTACTAGTTAACTGTTTATGACTTTTAATTTTTCTAAGCCACCTTTCACTTAAGAATAAATATATCTACTTGAGCATTTGCTACTACTGCAAATAAATCTTTGGGATGCCTGCAATATCAAAAAGCCTGAACAGTGCTTCTGAACTATTACTACTAGGAAAAGTGTTGATTTGGCCTTGCAACCTGCTCGCACTATTTACGAAGTGTTCAGCAGCCCCAGCCACTGAATGAGCAAAGCAAGATTAATTCTGTCCTGACAGTCTTAATCCTTCCCTGTTGCACAGCAATCATGATCTGCTTGGAAAAGTCAGTGCTCTAATCAAGCTCATCTGTTTGGCATCCAAAATAAGCAGTTAAAAATAATATGCCCAGAAAATGAAGGCATAGGGAAGTGCATCTGATTTCAGAGAAATCTCATATTTTCTGAAGTTTTAACATCAGAAGGAGCTGATAATATAAATTGTTTTGAAACACTTTCCATTGTTTAACTACTGTAAGTTTTATTGACCTACCAGAGATTTTAAAGGCCAAGTTAAAAATTATGTGAGATTAAATTAGGGAAAAAAAAACAGGTAATTGGTTTCAGACCGATTTCCAACTTCTGATAGTACAATGTAATAAAAATGCAATAATCTTTAGGAAAAAAAAACACATACATACTTTATCAGGCATAAGTTAATGTGCTTTTTGATAAATTTCATCTCAGTATTTGAGAAATAAACATACTGGTAATGCCACAGTACTGCAATCAGTTCGGTAAGGTTCCCATACATTTAGATTTATCATCAGTGCTACATCTTACCCAGCATCAGACTCTAGGAAGAGCAATGCTTTGGGAATAAGCACAGAGTGCTCTTAATAAGCAATAATAAACTGTTTTTGTTTCATAGCAAAAGGTGAAGGGTGGGTCAACAAGCGTACTTACATTGAGAAACTGTCAGAAACACCTAACATTATTTCTGCCATCTTAATTGTAGTAGACAGCTGTAGCTTAAATCGCCCACACCGTCCATTCAAGGCACCGCTGTGGAGAGAGTAACACGAGGTGGGCAGACTTGTGAAACCCCCTCGCTTGCGAATGCCGTGACTGAAAGCACTGCACCTCGCAGACTGCGCGGTGGCACCACAACAGGCTCCATTCACTCGGGATTTCTGAGCTTATCAACCCATGTTCCTAAATCCAAGAAGGTACTCTGGGGGCAGGACAAACTTTTTATGCAACATCTTATTCACACCAACTGGTATAACCCAAAGAAAAAGTAAACAAGCCCTGCCTGGGAGCTCATCTACTTTTTCAGCTTATACCAGTTAATCTAAATGAAAGATCTTGCCTTCATGTAGAAATCTTGTCTTCTCTTTGCCCTCAGATAACACAGCTAAAACAAAATGGCCACAGTCTTTAAAAGCAGTTAAGCTCTTAAACCTGAGCGCTGTCCTCGCTACAGCGCCACTTGCCAACAGAGCGGGGCACGAGACGAGTCAACTCCACACGCCAGTGGCAACAGCTTTTGGCAGAGCTGCAGCAGCAGCCTCTGCTTGGGCTGACACCTCATGAAAGCAGAGCGAGTCCGTTAGAAGGAAGCATCCTCATACAGGAGATACAAATCCGAGATCCCCACTCTGCAGGAAAGCCTTGCCTGCGCACAGAGCTCCGGGCGCAGAGCTGCGGGGCGCCAGGGTGCTCCTCCCTGCGTGGCAGATGCAGGCAGCAGGTTCGCAGCCAGCCGAGAGGCCCAAGCCCCGGGCAGGTGCCTCCCTCTGCGCACCTCGTGCCTCCTGCCTCCCCTCTTCCTGACCGCTTCCCATGGGGTAACTTAGATCTTCCCCTGGCCACATAAGCAGAAGGGCTGCTGAGGACAGCGGCAGTGTTAGCGCTGCAACGGTCTCCTGCGGACTTAGACCACACGCTCTCCTTTCCTGACGGGCCTTCTGACTTGCTGAACACTACCGCGGTTTCCCTTGAAGCACAAGAGGCCGAAAGCGAGGCCCAACTCGCCATTGGTGGGAATAACTATGCTGATCAATAAAAGAGCTGGACTGAAAGCTCCTTGTCCTCAAGCAACAGAATACGATAAAAATCAGCCGTAACTAATCATGGCAAGGTGTCCCAAACAAACACTGTGGAAGGAGACATTTTTAAAAGGAGAACTCTGTAGATCACATGCATCTTGTGACTAATATTTTTTGATAGAAGGTAACTCCTGTTCACTCCAAAGCAAGGCTGGGGAATGGTTTTTCAATACAGAAAATGAATTTGTCCAGGCTATGAATTGTCTACAAAGGTTTTAGAAAGAACAGTTTGCAATTGAAAATTCTCCTAAAATGCAATGGATAAAATGTAAAATCACCACAGATTTAGCACATAATATGAAATATCAAGACATTTCAACATGTTTTTCTGTGGCTACAAACTGTACATAGCGGAATTTTAGAGCCCCAAAGAATTATGTTGTTCAAAACTCTGTTAATGCCTCTGAACATCATCCAGATTCTGTGTACAAAACTACCTAATTTAGAAACTCAATCTAGTTCTTTTAAACACGGCAGTATATTTGAAATATGGTATTAATTTATGTTTGCATCTCCAAAGAAAAATGTAGAAAGATAACTTAAACTAGATAATCCATAAAAAAAACTATATCAATTTAAAATTTTACTGCATAAAAATATGTACTTTCAAATTATTTTAATAAATTAAATATCCCTAACATTTTTAATATATATCCCTGACAATCTATAAAAGAGGGTTCTTGTTATAGAAAATAAATTGAACTCCGAAAGTACCCCCTTCATAAAACGTATTTAACAATAATTATATTTTCTTCTTCAAGGAATGTAACAATATGTACAACTTCTCTATATTACTATACTATCAAAATAGTACAGGTTAAGAGTAGCAAGATTCTGCAACCGTAAGATGGTAAAGTCACCTTAAAGTGAAGGACAACTTATACCTCAGATGAACGTTGTCAGCATGAAGCATCAGTTTCTCGATGGATCGGATAAGAAGGGGTAAGTACAATCTTCTCATCTACAGTAGATTTCACAAGAGGTAGTGTTCAAGTGAAAATGAAAGAAATTTGGAATAAGGTGCATGCTCAGGATTTCCAATTTGTGACTTGTTAAGGATGTCAGATTTTAGAGGAAAAGTTTTCAAAGGTTCTTTTCCATCCAAAGCAAATGTTGCTGCTCAGTTTGTAACCTTTTTAATATGAATCTGAAATACAGAGTTAAAAAAAAAAGAGAGAGAGAAAGTCATTTTATTTTCAGTAATAGCTTCAAAAACAGTGACAAAATGAAGAAATCTCACATTTTCTGGTTTCATTTTTAAAGAGTTATAGCACCTTACCTCATTCAGAATTGCCCACACTGCTGAATTCTGTATTACTGAGAGCCGGAATGATGAAATAGGGTTTAGGCTTGGGTCAACCATTCCTTCAGCTACACCATTTTCAAATTTTCCTGTAAAAACATAGCCTCAATTAACTCCAGTTCAGCAAACTGAAATATAAAATCTGAGGTCAGAAGAAAAGCATATCTGTAGTATCACAACTCACAGATTGAACCTACTGCTGGAGATAAGGTTGACTGCTATCCATTGCTAAAGCAATACTCTTAAAATGGGCAGTGACTCTTGACACTAGATTCATCTTTGCAGGAGCAAACCCCACGGGGCACATCAGATCACACAGAGCTGACAACAGTAGTGCAGTACAGAACAAAAACTTTGGAAATTTCTTACTTATGGCTATGTCTGCTTTGAAAATCTGAGAGGATTCTGGCATGGAATTTCATGCAAGCCCAACAGCTCACACAGAGGCACCGGTGAAGCCACAGGAAGCAGACGGGATCTCGTACCACTTGGGAGGACTTCCTCAGAGAGCTAGGGGAATCTGTCCTGACAGACAAGTCAGATGTAACCGCACCATAACTAACAGTCATGACAGAACTTTGTTTAGCACATCAGCTAAAGATGTGCTAAAGAAGAATTACTACCTTAAAGAAAAAATACTGAAAGTAATATTAAGTAAAGCATAAAAGGGCATTCAGCCAAAATGAGTCAACAAAATTTCACTTTAAGTATTGCTTTGTTTGTAAGGAAAATACTTTAGGTGTTTCAATAGAAACTAAATACCTTTTTTCCTATATGTATAACAGAAAGCCACTGCTGCCCATGACATACCTATTCTGAAGTAACCATCTTCCAAGCGTTTGTCTTTGGTTTCTTTGCTTAATACCAATTCTTCACTCTAGAAAAAAACAAAACAGCGTAAATGAGATCATTCATTTTCACATGCTAACTTTCACCAGGAAAAGCCAAACATATGCACCTTCTTGTTATGACAGAGAATCCATCTATCCTAATTGATCATGAATCAGCCTGGGATAGTTATTTAGAGCTTTAGACAAACAGAAAGAAAAGCAACCGTGCTCCAGAACAGAGCTGCGTTTAGCTTCAAAGCAGAAAAAAGGAATACTTTTTGAAGTGCCCCAAGTAATTCGCATGTTAACTGCCACATGAAGAGAATATATAGCAGATACTGGCATAAATAGCAGTAGAAAAATCAAAGGCAAAGTCTTGCCTTCTTTTCCTGTGGTTGAACCAGAGATTTTCTCAGGGCAAATAAAATTTAATTCACTTTTTGATGTGAGAAACTGGGTGGGATGAAAAGTTGTTAGACCAGTGAGGGAAGCATTTCAATCATCCAGTGCCTAACTAAAAGGCAGTGATTGTAAAAAAAGGGGGATGTATATATAAGCTTATTTAAAAGGCACAGAAAAACGAAATTGGAGACCAGAGATTCAAACAGTGGCCTGAGAATTACAATCAGAATCACATGACTCAATACTGAAAGACCTACTGTGAGAATTTCTTAGGAGTCAATTAAAAATGCTTGACACACACACAAGATGAAATCCACCTTTATTTCTTCCCAGAACTTTTAAGGGAGACTGCTGGGAAGCTGGGAAGACAGAGAAGGAGGGGAAAAAAAAAAAAAAAAGGTTGCCACAGCTTTTGTGACTGAACAGATTTCCAAAGGTCTTGAGATACAAACCCCATCAGCTTTATAAGGTGTGAAAACCCAGGTGTTGCACTGCATAAGTAGAATCAAACTGACAAACCTGGGGGGAGGTAGCAGGGGGAAAGGTTCAGAAATTCCTGTATTTGCTACTTGGACGGTAGACTACAAGAATGGAAAAGCAAACCTGCCCATGACCACTTAAGAGATTCAGTAAGGTGATTTAGTCACAAATTTCAAGATATCTGTATCAGATGTATGGGAGAAGACAGAAATAACTTACTACTTTAATACTAAATAAAATAAATTTGTCTGAAGTAGCATCTTAATCCTCACACATAGTTTTGTGATACAAATGGTTAGGTGTAATATCTATCTGAAGAAAAAGAATCTACGTCTCCTGGCTGCAGGCAAGAATATACCTGAGCCAGTTTAACACCGTCCGGAGATAAAATTCAGACTGGCTTATAGGAGGAAAAAAAAAAAAGTCATTAAGAGAAAGGAATGAGAAAGGAATAGATGCAGTTGGAGAATTTAGGTATGTAAACATTTGGTGGTAGGGTTTAGATGTGTGACAGTTCCTGAACCAAGACATTTACCAAGTCCAATAGGAGATTTACTTAGCTTTATCATGTTCCAAAATAACATGAGGGAGAGGAGAGGATTGTGCGTTTGTTTGTTTTGTTTTAAATAATAACAATGAGGAGGAAGAAGAGCTGAATGTTTGTTCACCTCCGAACTGCCAGCAACTCTTACAGCAGACTGCACTCTCAAGGAAAATGTTTTCTCAAAATAGGTCCCCCCCCTCAGAAAATGGCATCAAAATTTTACAGTTTAAAAAAATGTGATCACATCTCCCTCATCATATTTTTTTTTAATTGTTAAAATTGGGAGGTTTTGGTTTTATCTTCCAGTGAAGCACAGAAAAGTCAATGCATACCTGAAAAGGCAAGACTTCCACAGTTGTGTTTAGAAGTATGTCTCCCGGGTGCTCTGGATTGCCACTGCGAAACAAGTATCTGCAAATGAAAAGGAACAAGTGGTCTGTATACATCAGGCAGAACTAGCTCATTCGCCACCTTATGTGTTTATAATCCCATGATGCAGATGTTGCAATGGCAAGTATAACTTTTACACTGGACATCAGCTGATGAGAAAAAAAAAAAGTTGGTTTCACACACTAATGTAATTGAAAGGGCTACTTTAAAGTTTGGGGTTTTTCAGGGAACGTCTGGACAATGTTTTACCATGCTCGGGTGCATTAGGTGACGCGACCAGCGCTGCAGCTTCACAGTCACTGCCGCCCGGCGCGTGCTGCAGTCGCAGCCGCCCTGCGGACACAGCCTGGCCAGTGCGGGGAAGTTTCCCGAGGCAGCGTTTGTGCTGGGCTGGCTTTCCTCAGCCCAGCTCTCCACATAGCCTAACAGTGCCAAATTCCATCTCCTACTCAAACAACTATTTTGCTTAGTTGTTTGTTTACAAAAGCACATATATTTTCTTGACACGTATACAGAGTGAGACCATGGTTTTATACCTGTAAAACGTTCTTGTTGCTCTCAAGTACATGTTTAATAAACCTGCACTGTTTAAACATAGCAGAACAAGTGTGGCTTCAAACTGTACCAAAACCATCCACGCACATAGCAAGCAATGAACTACAAATCTTAAAGTAACTACCTATCTCAGCTTTTGCAGTACTGTAACTCATAGTCAGTCACAAAAAATAACTGTAGAATCTCCCGTTCTTCCTAAGAAACACAAACTTGGTATTCCTTGGATAGTGAATAGACAGGCACGCTGTCAAGTGGCAGTATCTCTTTACCACTAGGTGGTATCAATGCTTGAAAATGTGTCCTTTTTTATTATTTGTTCTAGGAGAATCACAGACGGGTTTATTTAGATTGCTGTCTGGAAACGACAGCACTTTACACTTGTAAATTACCCCTACTCAGATGTCACTTTTAACACTCTCATTTTACTTTTAATATGTTTAACTGAATATGTAAAAATCTATCAACACATTGCATACCTCTGCTCAAGAGGAGCCTGGAGCAGCAGGCACTGTCTTCCACACTAAATACATCACCAGCCAGGGGCAAAATTAGTTCAGGAATTTCCACTTGATTAAAATTACAAAAAAAATAGCTCAATTTGCAATTTATTAAGACATATTTGGAGATTACTTTCCAGTTTGCCTTTACCCAATACATCTGAATCTGGGTAAGTATATGCCATTAATCCACCATATCTTATATGTATCTAACAAGACAAGAAGCCCAAGAAAAGAAGAACATTCCTGCCCCAACTTAAAAACCTCACTGGCCCTAAAATCACAGGAATAAAAGCACCTACTCGGACATAGGAAAGCTGCAGTGATTTCAGTTGCTCCAGTTTCAGTAGGACTGCATAAATTGGGAGGTAAAACAAGACTGGATTCAGTAGCTTCAGTGCGGTATGCACTCACAGGAAGAAAAAAAAAAGTTTTTCCATAGTAGTTTAATATAATGGTTAGTTGATCCATGCCTGCTAAACCATGTCCTTAGGTGCCTCATGTACAATTTAAAATTAAGTTTATAGTGGAAGGGATATTTTTATATAGAAGCCTTGCCTGAACACTTGACAGAAAACACCAACTAAGACAGCAAAAGTTATACAGAGTTTAAAAATAGAAGTATGAACGTGCATTCACAGTCAGTCATATTTATAAGCAACCTTTTGCTTACAAATCAAAACTTCAAATAAATGGATTTCCTACAGTTCCTCAAAGAAATGCCATTTGGCTGTTCTGTGTAAAGCTCACCTCCGTGACGTGTTGATAAATCACAAACTTGCCAGGTTTTCAGGCTATGAAAGATGTTCCGGGGAATAGAAACTGAATGACATAGGGGTAGCGGAGCCTTTGGCTCACAAGTTACTCTGACAGCCGTCCTGGGATTTATGGATGACAGTCCATATAAACAGTAAAAATGCCTTTTTTTTTTTTTTCTTCCCTGTTTGGCTCACATTTTTCTCAGGGTCAAATCACTAGATATTGCCCTCTTGTCCTTTCAACCTAATCCTTCTGAACGATTCTTTCAAGTTAAAATCCTGAAAGCCGCAGACCTCCACATGTAACAACGCAACAAAAAAGACAAACAAAAAAGCACCCAAAGTTACAAAATACTATTACCTCTTTGTGTATTGCTTCGTCTTTTTTATTACAAAACACAAACAGGCGCATGTGCTGAAGAAAGGCATCAGAGAAAAGTAACTGGGAGACTCGTGTGTATGAACCCTGAGAGAGCCCTTCCTCTGGCAGCCTCTTGTTAAAGCAGCTCAGGCCCCAGGTGATCCCTGGCTACAGGAGCCTTTCAGAAATGGAAGGAGGAAGCGTCACTTGTAGTAATAAACTCCAGGCACCACGAGCTTGCCAAGGCGGGGAGCTATTGCGGACACTTGAAAAGGCAAAATTCCAATTCAGAACTGCTTAGAAACATTCTCCTCTTTGCAGAGCTCCCAGGTTTTTTTTATAACAAAACGATGCATATAAACCCCTATCAAGACTACTGCACACTGGGAGCTTTAATATTCTTGTTTTATTGAAAAGCTATTTTTTTCCATCTGTCAATACTAATTTATCACATATACTTTGGGCAAAAATTCAACACAAATGGCAACTATGCAGACCTCTTTATCCTTCTCTGATTTTGCCCGGGAGGCCATCTTATAAAACTTCCTTCTTCCTCATTAAAGCATCCTTAGGGACAGAGAATCTTATTTCCACTGATTTGTTGTCTTTTAGCTACAAGTTGTCTTATCGTATTTTATATTTTATATAAACAAATACAGCAGTGGCATTGATTCTTGTTCTTTACATAGAAAGTGAAGTGTGATTCTATGCATCTTCTATACTACTGAGCAGCCAAAATGATGGGATTAAAACAAAACACAAGAACTTCAGTAAATTCTGGCAGCTTTATAAAAGGAAATACTACATAAAAATTCTGGAAAAAAAAGCACAATTCCCTATCAACATGTTTGTTTTTGTCTTGAAGGAAATAGGAGGCTTATCTCACTCAAAGATAAGCACAAATATTCTAAGAATCTATTTATGAGCACAGACCTTTTCCTACGTAAACATCAGGAATGAAATCTTTCACTTTCTATAACTAAAAGGAGTTGTAAGGAGGTTATCAGATATATTTTATTATTTCTGATTTTCTAGAAAGGAAAAAAAAGATAGGAAGACAGAAAGGAAATATTTTCTTTCACATTTGAGCAAAGCATCAGCCAACAATCTACAGCAAAACAGATTTTTTAACTTTGCACCAAGGGACTGTATAGAAAGGCAGAATTCAGTCAGCAAATTTATGTCTCTGCAGATGCTGCAACCAATTGCGAGAGTTATTATTCATTGCCTCCATCCAGTAATTTTGATCATTGGAAACAATGTGGTAAAAGGAACCAAATCTACCTCCTCTCCATTGTTTTCCCAGAATCCTCATTAGAAAATATCGCCCTAGTGTAACAGGAAACAGATACTGACCACACATATTTTCTAAGCTTTCATGTGGTAAAATACAAATGGAAGATGAATAACTTCCTTTCCTTTTCTCCAGCTCAATTTCTTTTCCTAATCTTTATACCTCTGATCCACTCCTTTCTGCAAATTGCTCATACTTACCAAGAAAAGTTTAGTTCTTAAATCCTCTATATATCAAGTACTCATAGAAAGTAAGCAATCTAACGAGAGCTTTTCTATGTTGTTATCACTAAGTTACTGTTTTGAAAATACTTTAAAAAGGAACTTTTGCCCCATTAAGTTTTATGCCAAATGCCTGGTAAGATTTTATTTTCTCTGCTAAAACCAACCAGTCTAAGCATTCAGATTCAAACTGAGCAGTATTGTTTCGATTTTGGAGGGCATTGGGTTCTTTTGGGGGAGAGGTTGTTTTTCCCTCACTCAAATTCTTTGCTGTGACCTTCTATGAATTTTATTATTTTTTCGAGCTGGCTGATATTAATTAGATGACCTTTATGCTCTTCTGCAAGATTAAATCTGTTCAATTTTTAGTCCCCTGAAATGGGGAGAGTTTCCTTACATTTCAGTTTGATTTCCTCAGCAGCGCAGACACCAAGGGCTCCATTCCCCCATTTCAAGTGTAGGCCCCTCCTGTCGTTTGAGGTGCCATGGGCATGAGAGGCCTCCTCACAAGGCTGGCAGATGTCATTCAGACATGTATCAGAGACTCATGCCCTTCAGGAAGCAGCTGAAGTATGCTGGGCTGCCTCCAGTGGCGTTGCCATAACCTCACATTAAGGCGGCTGCATTAAGCCTCCGGTGTTTCTGATTACTAACTATAAGCCCAGGAACGCTGCCAAATACATAAATCTGGAATATTAGGGCCCTTAAGGAGGGAGCAGTATGTCCCTGGCTGAAGTAGCTCTTCTCTTCTGTCACGCTTTTCTTCTTGCTTTTCCCATGAAGAAGCTCCACGTGTGGAGCAAAGAGCTGCAGCGGTTGGGAGAGCGGCCACCACAGCCCCTGCGAGGGAAGCCGTGCCAGCCTGTTCTGGTCCTCACTGTGGGAGCCTGGGCAAACGCAGAAGGCAAAGGCCTCTGATTCTCTCTTTCTGTGTGCACACTGCAAACGCTAACCCACCTGAAATGCACTAACACCAAAACCATTTAAAATAAGGAATTACAGCCTTTCAAGTATTTTCTATTAATGGAAGCCACCACTTTAGCCTAATAAAATACAGATATTGTTAGACTTCAACAGCTTATAGTATAATTATATACTTAGGAATCAGAGCAAAAATTATTTGCAGTTAGTAGTCTGTATGTGTGTGCACATGTGTGAAGTCAAAACTCTCCAAGAGAGTTGGAAGGTACTGCGGGGTGTTAGCGGAGCGTTTCTACACCACACAGTGAGTCTGAACTCAGACCATCTCGGAGGCCAGTCAAATTACCCTGTAACGGTACAAAAAATTAAAGATGCTCCCGAGGATTTAAGTGGTTCTTACTGCAAGAGAGAGCAATGAGAAAGCTCTGCTTCATCGCAGGCTTTAGAAAGCTGTTAAAATCTCACTTCTTCTCGGTAATGGATTGGACTCGGTGGCCCACAGGAGGACTTGCATCCAATAAGAAGGGTATTTACCCACATTTTAGAAACATACATAGATGATACATATTTTAAATGACTGGCTATTCAACTCTATATATAAAAAAAAAAAACTTCCTTTTAAATTTCACAGCTAGGCAAGGTGTTTTAAAAGGTAGGTATACTTCCCTTTGCACTGAAAAGGCAGGAATAGCGGAGAAGCAACCCTCACCGTCTATGCAGGTAATTTGCAACACTGTCACAGACAAGTTACAATTGTAGCACACTGCAATACAGAAAAGGTAAGGTGTATGTTTAGCTACCAGGAATAAGGCACTCTTCACACTCAATACATTGCATTTCTAGTTTAAATAGTCAAATAAATAGACGTTTCTTGCATGAGTGGAAATTCTATATTATGTGAGGATGCCACAGGAAAAATATGCAAAGTTGACATTACACCTCTCCTGGGATTCCAGTGTCAAAAACATGGAACATTAGGTAATTAGTGGAGGATATTGCACATCAATCAGGGTTGCCAGTATCAGAACAGAGAGGTAAATGTAATCCACTTGTTCATTTGCCAAAATATTAAAAGATTTCATTTTAAAGCAGAAATTCTGGGAAGTAAGTACTAGCTGACAAAATCACTTTATGAAGAATCAGTGGCACGTTGGGATGAGCACCTAATAGTGTGTCCAAAACAAGAGCACAACTTGAGACGACTGATTTAAAGACAGTACTATGGGAAAAAAGGAACAAACAGAAACAACAAAGTCTAGAGATCCTTTTGAAGATATTCAAAGTAGCACTCCCAAGCAGCTGCATACAAGAAAGGATGAGTCTTATTTTCTTTACATATAAACCTGCTTAATTGTTAAAGTGAAGGTGGGTTATTTCCTTCACTTTAACAATAAAATATATCCTTGGCATTTTCCACATTCCTTTATTAAAAAAAAAAAAAAAAAAGAGCAGCATTTGGAAGCTGCTTGTATGGAAAGCAAAACCAAAACTCGTTTACTTTCATGAACATTTATTCGAAATTCCTAGAAATTCCTAGAAAAAAAAAAAAGCTGACAAATTTAAAATAATCAGATCAAAATGGCCATAGTTTGTGCGGTTCCAAGGGCTCCCTTGGTGTTAATTACTGCTTTCAAGGAAGATCCGCATTATCCAATTTGTGCCAGTCAAGCCTACATGGCAGCTCTGAAACTTAGGCAGTCCCAAAAGAGATGGTTATGAGTGTGTTGGGCAGCAGCATCGTTTAGGAGGAGCTGCAAGGGAGCGTCTCTGTGTGACAAATCACTGCCCAAGCAGAGCCAACCAGAAAGCACCAAACAAAGACTGTCCGAAGTCAGTCTTTAAATGAGCTGCTTGGGTGCATCACTAATAGCTCTGAAGGAAAAGGGTCACTAATAAAGAAAGGAGACATCTTGAATCTCTTATCTGCAGCTTTGAAAATAAATTTATATTATGCACTAACATTACTGTGATAATGCAAAGTTTATAAAATAACTCTTAAATATGACTGTCAGTTATGTATGCTTGGGATAACAGGGTATATATCAAAATAGCAAAGTGGACTTCAATAATCCTTTAACAGTTTAAAGCATAAGAAATGTCCTGAATTTCTGTTTTTTAAAATGTGGAATTTTGAGCATTCAGAGAAAAGTCCACACATTTACTAAAATACAAAACAAAACAAAAATACCAAAATCTCACACAATGAACTAGTGTGCAATTTGTTCTTAAGAAGAAAGTCAGTGAAACCTTTCTCCTTCTCAAGGATACTCTACTTAAAGACAGAGGCATCTTCCTATTATGGCAAGAATGGAAACACGGAAACAGCTTCCTGGATGGGAACAGCAGTATTCTGGTTGAAGAACTTAGTAGGGGAAGCTAAAAACATGGAGTACAAGAGCTGTTACTAAAACAGAGAGCTTCAAATGACACCAGTTTACGCACACCTCTTTACCAAGCAGAATTTAGAACAAGCAGCATCTGTCTAGCTGTTGAATGTTCAGGGAATTTGTTAACTTGGTCTTTCACAAAATAGCCACAAATGTTACTTTCTGTTCATTTAAAGCGAGATCTGCTCCCTTGCGATCATAAGGGATTATTAAGAAATCCTTGCCAGTGTTACCCCAACAATTGTCCCAGCTCTCAAAAATGAAATATTTAAAGATTTACAGAAAATTTCCTGGAATTGCTGCTTCCAGAAAAAATGTAAATGCAGTTCAGCAAGAAGTTTGGCAGGCAAGAATAAACTATAGGAAAAAGTTAGTGTTCTGTCACACTGTAACAGACTCACCATTCATTCTGTTAGACCTGTGGTCAATATTTCCATTAAAAAGCTTGTTTATCAAGAATTTATTACTGGAGCTATTAAGCAGCTACACCTCAAAATGCCTTGACAGACAAAATTTTGTGCAAGTTCAAGGAGCTTTTCTATCGGTTTAAAATGAAAAAAAGAAAAGGGGAAAAAAAAACAAAACCTGCTCCGTGTCCCTTCACAAACACCTGATAGCTTTCAGAAGGACTTTTTTTCTGCTCTTTATCTCACAGACATATCTCCCACAACCAGTTATCTCTCCTAATCAGATGACGTTGTCTGACATTCAGACTGTTGCCCCTTTTCATCCCACTTTCTTTCATCCCACTTCTCCCAGTTCGATTTCCGACTGCCTCAGCAAGGACCCTTGAGGGACAGGACCTGCAGCCCTAATCATGCACAGTCTTCAGAAAAGTAAAATAATGCACTTTTGAGGACCCTGTGGCAATAGAAGCTCAAGTCATAATAAATATTGAAAGAACCAGTAATGAGAGATCGAACAAGGTTAAGAATTTTAAATGTGAATAGGTAATTTCTGTTTGCTGGACTTCCTTTAAGGAAGGCAAGAGAGTATCAAATGTTAAGTTTCTTCTAAAACTAAAGCGACTTTCTTCAGTAAGTAGAAACAAGTAAAATTGCATAATCCTCAACTACTGGAACGGATCTTAACACAGCAGGTAGGCACAACCTCCTTAGGTGCAGCAACAATTTTACAGAGTATCACAATGAACACACTCTTCCCATTTTTTTTTTCTTCCAGATAATTATTACTTATTCTTTCTCCCAATTCTCTCATCATTGAGGTGACGGACATCAATAACTCCTTTCAGACCTACACATGCTGGTCTTTTGAACCACAGTGCTCAATTACAACACTTGTTAGCAATGCTTTCCAAAGCTGCCAGGGGAGTGTGAGTTTGATTTGTCCTAATGAAACAACACTTTGCCCAAAATCAACAGTTGCTTGTTACAATTACTCTATTCATAACCTAAAGATGCGTATACTACTTGAGAGAAAAAATAAAGTAAAAATAAATACAAATGGGACAATGTTCATTTCATAACTTTGAAATTTGATAGAAAAATCAATGAATTCCTACATTTGAATTGAAAGCACCCATTTATTGTATTGCTGGCAGAGAATAAAAAGATTCTGCTTTTAATTTGATGAGGTGTAGCAAACATGCTCCTTAACACACATTTCTTGGAAAGCCAACCAGAAAACTCTGTTTTAAAGCATAACAATCAACTCAAAGAGCAATTTGAAATCTTGCCTAACAAACTGTGTTTCATAGATCAGACTAGTTTTGGAACATAGTAACAAGGAAACTACTGATCCTCCCTGCTGTGCCCAGCCAAGGTGGAGACTTAGTCTTTGATTAGGTACCAAGACATGGAAGAAGTTGACTAACTGGATCCAGTTCAAGACTGTAAAAAGAGCTGCATATGCAGTCCAATTATCCAAGGAAATTTAACTCTACCAGGCTGTAGGCACTGGCCTCAAAAGAGTACAGAAGGTACATGAAGAAAGGAGAAAGGAATCCACTAAGATAGCAACTGCAAAGGGGCAATAAATAAAGGATTTGTTTTAGTCTTGGACTAGCTCAACACAAGGAAAAGCTAAGAAGCAAACAAGTCTCAGTACAGCTACAGGAAAACTCAAACTCCAAAGCAAAAACTCCATTATCCTTATTTAATTGGACTAGTAACTAAAAAAAGACACCTTTAGTCCTCCAACAAACTGATATTTGTGTTCTAAACTCTACCTTTTGTTGTTGCTGATTTTAAGTAGGTCTACCTGGAGTATTATCACTGTCACATTTTTCCAAGCCCTCAGGCTGCACTTAAGCCACACTGCTCAAGGTTTGCTGCTCTCAGGTCTGGGAACACTGCAATATGCTCCAGAAAAGCCTCTGGTCTGGACAAGCAGGGGATCAAGGCTGCAGGGCACAACATGCTGTACCATCCACCACGCTGCATAACTGCTCTGTAATTAGAAGCAGGCCAATGAAGCTGAGAATCAGACTGCCTGCTTTTGAATTCTAGTAAGAATTAAGAATTGCCAGAGAAGCACAGGTTTCGAATTGCATTTGTCAAAAAAGTTCCAGATTAAAAAAATACAATAAAATAAAAAAATAAAACGAACAAAAAAGAGAACAGGACAAGATAAATAAAATGTAAAGCAGTAAAACAATTAGAGGGAAAGCCACTGATGAACACAGTTTAAGATGAACAGCAAAGACCCATTTCTATATGTAAGCTTTTTGTTCTACTTTAGCTTAATCACAGCAGCCCCCAATTCTATTTGGAAGAATTCTGGGAGAGCAACTGGCTTTAGAGATGAGACCAAAGGTAAATAATTGATTACTAACCTTTCTACATTGACTGGCTTGTCAAATTTAAACAGAATATAGTCCCCAGCAACTGGTGTGACAGCCCAGAAAAAATCTTCCCCTACGTATGTCTTTTCTAGCGTATGCCCTTGGTAGACCTTTAAAGACGTGGAAACCTCCGCAGGTGGATTCACGTGGATTTTATGCAGTAACGGTTTCAGGAAGTCTTTATCCTAGTTGAAAGACAGAAAAACATCAGACTGAGTGGGCAATCCATTATGTCTTCTCCTAAGTGGCTACACTCAAAACAAATACTTGGAAAAAAAGAGAAAATGAATGTATTTCTCATTGTTAGATATATCAGAACTTGTGTTGAATAATAAGATTATCATGCCATTAAAGGCAGAGAGTTAGGAAAAAAAAAAAACACCACTAACATATATGCAAAAAAAAATTAGTAACCAGTTTAAATCAGATTATAATCTAACTAGAGCTATACATGATATTCTTGAAAATGCTTCACAACAAGAAAAGGTTTGTTTTCTCAAGCGCTAACAAGTTTTTTCATCAAATTAGCCTGCTGCAGAAAGAAAGGAAAATTTTAGCTACTAACCGTGAGTTTCTGGATCTTCCCTGCTAGAGAGGAGTGAAGGCCAACATGCTGGAAAAGAGAAGGCCTGAAGCGTATCCGCAGGTTAGACTTCTGTCGATCACAATGTTTCTGAAGCAAGTGAAAAAAAATTATGTTAGTAATCCAACAAACAGTTGCTGAGATTTAATAACAGTATGTCAATGATCCAGAAACAAGAACCTGGACCTATTTACCCAGTTTTTATCTTCTTAGAAATCTAGCACTATCTCTGTGCCCATAAAAATTATTCAATAAAGAAGAAATAAACATCTCTCTCTCATGGCTAAAAGGCTGAAGAACGCTACCTGAAAGGCACTACCTGAGGAATGAAGAACCAAAGTTTATTCCCCCTGGGAACCTTCTCTATGACGGTTATTCCAAGCTTTAGTACTCTGCACTGTCTCAGAGGAAAGGCATGAAAATGACATTACTCCAGGACTGACAGGTACAGAAACTAACTGGATTTTTGCTTTTCCCAACTATCACCTCTGTCTCCCAGATCTGGAGAGACAGAGGCATTATAGTTGTTGTTATTAAGAACTTTGTCTCCAAAGCTTTGCTTGACATTAAAATTTCAGTGAGAAGCAAGACTGGCATACACAGAAACCATGAAACATAATATACTAGCTTCCAACTCATAAATAATAGTTCATTAAAACAAAACCATTTTAGAAGCTTCATAATAAAAATAAACTTACGGCATCTTTCTCTGGATTACAGACTTTCACCCAGAGGATATGGTCCAGTAGCCAATCAATTGGTTTCTCCTTATAAAACATAAATATGAACTCTACAATAAGAGTGATATCTGGAGACTGGAACATTTTACCTATGATGACATTAAGAATAACTATCATTATTTTAGATTAGAGGTAACACTGCCTTCTGAAATCAGTGAGAGAAGAGATGGTGTTTTTGTGACAAGACAAGATATGCTAGCAATGAACAATTTGAACTCTTGGACATTATTAAAATGTTCATATCATCCAGCTATGCAAAAATAATTAAAATGGACACCTATTCAAATGAGAACTCTGAATAATGGTAGCAGGGTATATGGCAATGTAAAATACAATGCAGCTTCCCTAAAAGGAAAAATTTACTCTTTTTTCCTGGTTTAAGTTATCCTAATTTTGTCTAAAACAGAAAGAGGATACTAGCAAATAGAAACTTACTTCCACATAGCAAACCTACATAAGCCCCGAAGGACTTTTCTCTAGGTCTAGATCTTCATGCTACTGTAAGCTACTCAGTCCTCCCCCTGCTCAGGGAAGAATCTAGGCAGTATGGTGACATTGTAAGATGCCAGAAAACACACACACGCACACAAAGCCAAAGCAGACACAAGCCCAGCTGCAAAAAAACCCAACACCCTAGGTAAGCACAGGCTGTGGGTACTTGCATGAGCTCCTTCAGGCTCCACCAACTCCGCTACATTATGCTACCAGACCCCAGGGAGGTTCATCAGTGTAGGCAAAGCCCCTCTCTAATTCGGGATGAGTGCTGGAGGGAGAACTAACAGGTGACATTATAAACATCCTGCTCCTCAAGCCTCCCTCCAGCACTATGACCCCTCAGCCAGGGCAGCCGTATCTGCACTACCGGCTGAAGTGCTGCCACCCCCTCAGCACCCAGCTTGGCACGGCCTTCACTCTGGAGCAGCCTCCCCCGAAGGGTCCCTCTGTCACTCCTCTCCCAGCAGAGCACAGCACAGCCTTGGGACGTCTCGCACAGAACCTCCTTCCCCACCAGCTCCTGCGCTGCAGAGCTGCTGCCCCGGCCTCCAAGCCTGCTGAGGCTGGCAACCCCTCATTGAGGGGCTTGCTAGCGATGGGGCTGGCAGCAACTCGGCTTTCCTGGGCCTCAGCCCGGCCGGAGGCCAACGAGCAGGCCAGGCCACACTGTCCCACCACTCTCTGGCAGCTGCAGCAGACAGAAAAATCAGGGAGACTGTAAGATACCTTCAAAATCTCCCCAGTACGCAGAAAAAAAAAAAATCAAGCCAAAGAGACTTAAGCAAACGCTGCCTCAAACAGAAGACAGTGAGAAACCTGAGGCAATGGCTTGTCCTGCACCATGTTCACACACATGGCACAGTGTGTGAAAACAGACACACTGAGAGGGTAGTACCGGCAAAATTTTAGTGTTTCAGGTGCTGTGCACACTCACAACCTAGACTTGGGAAAAAATTTCAAAATACAAACCAGTAAGACTTAAACATAACACCATGTTCTGTAAAACCAGAGGGATTTATAAAACGAGGAAGATTTTCTCCATATTATTGTTTTATTTATACAGAAAAAAAGTGAGGGTCAGGATTGAGAAATATACATATTAAATATATATTTTAAAAATCTGCTATTTATTGCATCTTGCCAAGATTTCAATCTGATTTTCAGTCCATATAAATGCTATCATTAGTGAACTCATTAATTTGATCTCACAGTATTTTGCTGTACAAACATGCAAGCACAACATGCATACAAAAACTTTGTTTTCTATTGTTCTCTGCACTGCAGAGCTCTAGATCATTCCTTTAGTCTTCTGCAAAAGCAGGATGTTAGCTATACTCACAGCATGTACTAACAATAACTCTATTGCAAGTTAGGACAGCAAGAGCCTGTCCTAACTGTAGTTGAAGCCGTTAAGTGTTTTACCTGTTTATGACAAGCAATTTGCTAACATTAAATGCAGAATCTCATTAGAGCTTAGTCTCACATACATGCCTTGATCTATTTATTCTTCCTCAACTCCAACTATGTAGACAATTTGAGCAATACCAAAATCTGAATAACTCACTAATACCAGAGCAACAGTAGTTAAGACATGGAGGCACAGTAAGATTCAGGGGAACTATGTAAGAGGTAGGAGGCTGATTTCAGATCCCTCCATTCAAAGTCTGCACACTAACTGTGTGCTCTGGAAAACATTTCAGTTCCCAGGCAGTTGGAAGACAGGTTGGTATTTCTCATAAAAGCCACTAGGACTTTCCTGTGTCATTATGCCAGGGACAGTAGCGCACATCGGAATCCAGAGGAGAGAGACAAGCTTCTCCTTCCCCAGAGCTCCTTAGGGAACGAGCCTCCGTCTCACCCATTATTTATTAGCTACTTGACAGCACTTAGGGCTGCGCTTACAGCATCAAAAAGCTAAAGAAAGCAACTTCTGCTCTATGGTAGAGGTGACAGAATCCTGTAATCCTGCTGTCAGCCTGAACACTTCATTAAACAACTCTGTTTGCCACCTCTTCATCTAATACTTTTTCCACCTATAAAGCCCATAGATTATACCTATGCCCAAATTAGGCTTTCAGCTCACAAATGAACAGCTCAAAGACACACATATTTTTTTCTTAGCAGAACTTGCAAGTTGATCAAGGTTTCCAAAAGCTTGCAGCAAATCAAGCACACCCCTCTCTACTGCAGTGGTTATTTCTAAATCACTAGCGCCTAGGCAATTCCATGCTCTACTTTGTCTTAGACACACAAATCTCATGCAAAGATACGAATAACAACTTCTGCTGTTCTCCATATCTCTTCACGATACCAAATTATCATTGCATGAGCCTGCATCAAATCCCACAAAGCGGTAGTAGAGACAAGACAATTCTGCATCAGGAAAAACGTGCATAAAGTTTCTGTGCACTATATGGTTACAACACACCTATGTGTCTCCAAGGTAGAGGTATTAGTCATTTCCACAAATGCTAATTTTTCTCTCAAAACTTAAAACCAGAGTAAGCAGCTAAATTGAGAGAATTGAATTTCAGATTTTCTGGTAGAAAAGCAACAGTAAGATGTGCAGCCACAGTGAAACCCATACAAAAGTCTACTGAAGATAGCACTCAATTAAAAGGAAGCCAGCAAGTGTGATGTAATGCACAGGGAAGCAACCAGAAGGATGTAATAACTAAATCTAGTTACAGTTGTTTTCAGAACCTATCCTGAGAAGAGCCAGTAAAAAAACATTTAAAATATTTTTAATATTTTTAATCACAATTAAGCCAAATCTTAGTAAGAAAAAAAATGATCCAGTTACCCCCTTTTAGCTTACACACTGTTCCCTGTAAAGCAACACTGGGAACGTGAAAGGCGAGATACACATAAATTATTGGAAGTATATTTCCATGGAGGAGACTTCCTAACCTGTACCTCCTCGACTTCCTAAACTGTAAATTGATTTCATGCCCATTTTTATGCCTATTTTGACATCTTAGTCTTACAAAACTGCAATTTGCAAATGAATACGCTCTACTACTCCATCTGTACCGTGCTAATTAAGTACAAGCAAAATGAATGTAAATTATTTCTATAGCCCAGGAACTTCACAGAGAGTCTATTCTCAAAGAGCAATTAGTACCAGAGCTAAAACTCGAGCCTCAACTAAGTCCACAATTAAAGTTTAAGTGTTCAAAAGCCGAAATGACATTTAATCAGATTCTAGTATTCAATCTCACTCCCCAACCACATAATCACAGAGATCTAAGAGTTGGCAGTGGGTCTCCCAAAGAGACAAATCTATTTAAGGCAAAACTTGCAGTAATTTAATGATTTAAATGCTTATGGCTCCATTATAGAAGGCTCCTTTTCCTCTTTCTTCCTTCCACCTCAAGCCATAAAGCTAATCTGATACTATAGCTGAAATAGTAATTCTGCTAGTAGCCCAAGGCAAGCAAGCAAGATGATTATGTGGCAGCCAGTGAGGGGGTTAGAGTTCACTCTGCCCAGCTCCTCTTGTCCATCTCTCCATCATCTGTGCAGGCCACACTGACAGCTAAATGTACAAAATTACCATTCTCCCCCTGATGCAGTATGAGTGGAAGTGGTTGCTGGTTCCCCTTCAACTCAGGGAATGTGCGAGAGCCCCCAAGTCAGGGAACTAGCCCTTCAGCAGCACACCTGACCTTGAGCTGGGAACGGGGGAGCGTCGGCCCTTCACACAAGTGCCAAGGGCTCAGTTCAGCAATCTAGATGTGTATCCATTGTTTGCTAAGATGATGGATCACAGAACTAAAATTAAACCCTTCTCTGGAAAAGTAGATCAAAATTAAAAATAAGAGAACAACAAGAATTTCCAAGATAATGACGGGACTCTGTTACATGTCAGAGTCTTCCTCCTCTGAGCTCAACTTCCAACCTTTGCTTTGGAATCATTTGTGCTGACTAAATACAGGAAAACTCCACAGTCTGGCTCCATTTTCAATTTTTCATTACACATCTCCAGCTTAGTGCTTTTAATTAGGCCATGACAGGCAACTGCAGTAACGAAACCGGCTTTCAATTTGTCAGGTTTCCCTTTCAAACTTCCCTTTCTTTGCTCTTCTTTTAGTTTAGGACCTCTCTGTAAAAACATACCAGTGCAAGAGAGAACAAATAAACCATACATTATTTTCGTGTCAGTCCCATCATTGTAAATGACAGACAGACTTGAGCAGTCTCCAAGAAGCTGCAGACTACCATGATGGAGTAGAATGGTGAACATAGAACAGTTTTGCTAACAAGATAAATTAATGTCTTCTGACTCTGTCAAGCTCTGGTTCAAATGCCAACAAGCTTGTTTTAGGCTGAGTTAGGTTTTGCGATTCCTCCTTTTACTCCACACACTGAGTCATGTTTAAATGACATTTTAGTTTTAATTATAGCTAAATTCAAACTAAATCATTCTTTGCAATTTGATTATTAATATTTTTAAAAACAAATTAACTTCTGCTTAAAAAATGCCCCAGTTTCCAACAGTTTGCATTCATCAATCATAAACAAAATGCCAAAACAATATTAAAAAAAAAAAGCGTTAAAACCACAAAACCCCTCAGAGAACCATTGAATTCCTATTCCTTGGTCTATTTCCAGTAGAAAGAATATAGCTTTTGAAAGAATATAGCTTTTGAGGTCAGATCACTATTAATCAGAGATTCTGAAGATAAATGCATTTTTTAAGTGCCAAAATGTGCATCTTCTTACCAATGAAACCCAGCTGAGAAAATTCCAGAATCATCCAATCTTCAGAAGCAAGCTGAAGCGCAAAATTTTTTATTGTGCTGAAATAATTCTGCTTGACAACAATGTCATCTTCAAGCTAGAGGAAGGTAGCAGGGATATCAACATAAATCAAAAACAGTAAAGCAATAGGGAAAGTACAGCTAGGAAAAAAAAGATTTATAATATACTGCTAATACATTCCCTATGTTCCTAATATAAGCAGTGCTATAAAATCTAGATAATGTAAATAAAAACAACTAGTATTGAAGCAAGGATCACCATTTATTTGTAGAAAACTAACGCAAAATCTTTTATAGCAAAAGTCTAAAATTATATCTCAACAAATTACTTGAGAACACAGAGCTGTGGACTAGGTAGTAAAATCACATTGCTTTTCTGGCTTCTCTTGTCAGAGAGGAATCATCCACAAAACAACTTGTTAGACTTTGGACACCATCAATGGTTTATATCGAAAACATATATAGAATTTCTGTGTTATTTATAAGACAAAATATGACTGTTTATTCGTTTACCTACTAGCATTAAAAGAACTAATTTCTCCCTTGAGACAAAAAGCTAAAAGATATGTTTTCTACAGAGCTGGGTTTCTTTTCATGTGACTAACTTCCAGAAACAATGAGGAAACCTGCAAGCATCCTGCTTCCCCTACTTCACCTCCTTGTCTTGTACAGACTCTCATATGTCACTGGATGCACAGCTTCCAGGAGAGATGAGTCTTCAACAGCTCCCAGGGAGCAATTAGCACAGCTCTCTTGGTAAAAACTGCATGAACTGAGATGGATGGAGCTTTCTATCCAAAGGATATAGTCTCCAAAACTAAAGAAAGGCCATAAACACAGTTATCTAGATCTGAGATACCTGTAGGTATTGCTTCTACTTCAAAGCAGGAAACCAAGATTCTGGTTTTCTGGAACTATTCTGAGCTAAATCAAATTTAAAATTAATTGCTTAAGTCTCTTCTCAACAGCTTTTTTCTTATTTTCTTTCTTTCTTTTTTTTTTTTTTTAAGAAAACAAGTGATGCATTCAAAATACAGCTATATAGAATATAGAGCCATATTAAAGCAACACTTCAAAATGTCTTCAAAAGAAAGTAAAAATGGATTTTGACTTTCACTGTGCTGCTGATTCTATGCGTAAGAGAGTCAACTCTAAACAGGGTACAAGGGAAAACCAGCAACTGAACAGTCTGCATTCCTTTCCCCCCCTCCGCCCCCCTCCCCTTTTTTTTTTGGTAAGTATCTCCATATCAAATAAATCAAAAAGGACAAGTTCATTTCTCATTCAGATTGTTGGCTTCAAAACCTCTACTCCTTATGTAACATAACCACAATTACAGCCCTCCTGCAACTATGGAATCGCATTGTCTCCATTCTGCATAGGTCTTGGTGATGTGCCCAATAGTACAATTTCTGGAGACTCACTTGAAAATTTGTCTCAAAATAAAGAATAGAAATTTACCTGAATGTAATAAACCCCCTTTTTCTGGGCGTACATCATAAGAAAACAGTAATCCAAATTTTGTTTTGTTCTCCATCTGAAATTAAAATAAAAACTTAAGGATTAGGAAAAAAAATAGTTATTTCAACACATACTGGCAATGCAAAGAACATCACACTACGAAGGATGACGCATATTACTGAAATTTTAGGACAACTGCTTTTGGCACTGCTCCCTCAGGAAATCCTCTGTCTGAAAAAAAGTAGAGCAAAGCCTTCTCCTTATGCTTTAATACAGACAAAAAAGTGGTTCAATTTGAATCTGATTACATGAAAACAATCTGACATTTCACTAAAAATACACTTGTATTTTAAGTGCAACAGAACTATTCAACAGAAACTATTGGATTTTACACTGTATTTCAAAAGAAACAAGAGTAAACAAAAATATCTACATACAACTCATGCACCACCAACAGGAAAAAAAAAAAAAAAGAAAGAAAAAGGAAAATCTTGTGAATTCCCAATACTCCTCCCAGAATTTAACACTAAAGGAATTCAGCCAAGATTAACATTAGGCTCCAATTCTCCAGAGAACAGCATGCAGATAGAACCAAGACTAATTCACAGAGTTCTTTTTGTATCCCCACACTTTGAAGAATTGCAGTAAGAAAACATTTCAAGAATTCACATCCCACTTGCTATTTCATAAACAAGAAAAGTACGGATGTGAGAGGAGACGAGGGATGATCTGGGGGATTAAACTAACCTGACTCTTTCTTTTGAGTCTCCAAAGGTCTCTTTCAAGTTTGTCAAGTCAGGATAGTAAGTTGCAGGAGGGGCTATTACTTCTACCAAGCCAGAATTGATCTCTGCAGAAAATCTGCCAAAAGAAACACGCCAGAAGGCACATGAAATATCTTGAGTGCTGGAGACTTCACATTTGCTTGCTTACTGTTGATGTCATTATTGTCTGATATAATGCACATTTGTTATGCATATGTTCCAAATGATTAGGTTACCTGTACAAAATATTATCCTAATTTTCACGGAAAAATGGGTTTCCCTCTAATGGAGTGACATTCTTATATTATGTTCATAGCATAATATTATGTTAATAGCTGTTTTACAATTTTATGGAATTACTTCCCCTTAATTTATCATCTTTTACTTATTTCTTCAAAAACCAAAGCCCACAAGACACAGAAAAAAACCCTCATTTTCCTATATTAACTTCTACTACATATCACAGCTTAATTCAAGAAAAACAAAAAGCATAAGAAAAAGGACCAAAAAAAAAAAAAAAGCTGTAACTTACTCTTTTTCCAGGCTTGCTACAACACTGTTTACATAATCAAGATCAGTCTGGGAAGAAAAAAATATATAAATGAAATACACATCAGCTTCAGAGCTACATGAACAGCACAAGAGCACAAGGGCATAAAGAAACAATAACAGAAACATTTGAACAGTGGCTGTATTTGAACATCACTTACAGTACGCAAAATATCTGAATAACGTACGAACATATCACTCCTTGGTCTAACAGGGAAAGGAACAATTTTCTGCATAAACACACAGGAAATATATGCCTTATAGAATTGTTTTTTAAAAGCAGCTAACCCAACTGTTGGTATTTTCTTTCTCTTAATGACAAGATGATCACTGAATATTTGTGCAGGAAAAAGTTGATATTGACATTATACAAAATATATACAAAAATATTACGAAAGAGATTTTCTGTAGAATAGGTCTTTATACATATGTTCTTTCAGAAATACATTTGATAAGCAGGGTTGATGCTCCGCTTTAGACAACAAGGATTTTCCTGGCTAGGTTTGCTGCTCTTCATCAAATGCTAAACTGAAAGGACATATCAGCCACTTGGTTCTTAAAATTGTACAGATTCTGATAATTAATTGCTGGGTAAAACATAAATCTTGACATTCTGGATAGCTATACTGATCACTTAATGTGCCAGAACTGGCCAACTATGCAGCCTATTCACTTGATCATTCACCTGCCTAACAGGAAAGGGAAGTTTCTAAATTCATGAATCAGAGTGAAAAACACCACCAAGGACAAAGAAACAAACAAAAAACTTTATCTTTGTCATACTGACTAATCTAACAACTTGACATACTATTTGTCAGTTTTCAGAGGAGATAATTTCAGGTCTATAATTTGGGGGCTCACAAGGATTCACAGAAACAGCTGCCTTTGAAATGATGGAACAAAGGCACGGTTCATACTTTTTGCTGGTGAATTTGTAATGCAGATTATCATTAATGGATTATACACACAGAGAATAAATCCCTTCCAAGATTTTCTATGGAACTACTAATCTTGTTTGATAAAGGTTCTTACCCTTTGATTTTAAAAATCACCATTCCTATTTTCAAAGTTTTCTTTTTATAAAATCCAACATAATGCCAATAACATATGCTTCTCTAAAAAGGACAAGAATAATTTTCCTCCAAAAGCAGCTTTGAAGATATATAAGAAAATGTGAGTAAAAAACATTTGCCATATTTTTTTTCCATAAACATTCTCTTCATAAGCACTACTATTGCTTATTATTGCTCTAAAAAGAAGTTTCTCTTTTAAGGTCTTGGCAACTTAGAACTCATCCTACAATGAGTTCCTCACAAGCAAACTCACAAGCCAATGTGAACCTGATGCATCAGTTTAAGTTGTTAAAGACACATAGGGTTTCTGCATACACGTATATCGCAGGATGGAATCCAGGACATAACATTTTTTCTCTGTTTTCAATCTTTCAAATCAATGACCTATTTGTTACCTACAAATAGTTCAACCATTAGTACATCCCTCTTTCACTGAAACATTTCCTTTCATGCCTTTTCCTTTGAAACATTGTAAAATATAGAAACTGCTGTCTTGTTGACATGGGAAAAGAAAAGTAATTTGAATTTCCTGTTGACATTCCAAGTACTGTGAATAACCAGTCTAATACTGGTTATACTTAGCAACTCAAATACCTGTTAAACAAGACATGCAATCATTTCCACATATAGAAGAACGTAAGAAAAAAAATCATATGTATACCAGAAACACATGAATATAAAAGTATCTATAAAGTATCTAAGAGATTAAACTAAATGCCTAGTCTGATCCTAAATGAAAGCATATATTTGGCCCCCAAACCTATGCCTTAGTTTAGCCTTCCTTGAAATGAATATAATTTTGACCTATTCTACAGATACACCACGAGGTCCTGATAATGCTTGTAAAATGACATGCTTACACAGAAGGTACTGCAGGCAGAAGAAAAGACATTCTGCAATAGCAATTCTCTACTTATTGCCCCTCCCCATCTGTTTGCATCCCTCATGCAAAAGGTTGGCAGTTTCCCATGGGGAGCTGCTATCATCCTAGCTTTAAGTTAAAAAATTGTACCCTGCAGACTTATAACCTCATCTTGCAATCTGGTCTCCTGTCAAACCAATTCAAGATGGTCTGGCCTAGCCACACTGCACAGTAGATAACTAAGTGACTAAGTGGTGATTCAGAGGGAAGATTGCCTACTGAACCAGCATTAGCACGGGGCAAGAGGAGGTGCCACTTTAAGAATGAAAAAGAACATCAAGATTTTGAAAACTGTCATTTTTCACAAGAGTGAGTACATTGAAATAGGATATTCTGCCATTATTTCAAAGTAGTTTTACTTTCATCTATTAGCAAGCAGTGTCTGAAATCCAGAGCTAGGATTTCAACACCAAATCCTTCCCCTCAAGAGGGCAGGGTGACTGTTGTCTTTACACATGCCCACCTCCAGAGGCACCAAACGCCTTTCATTACCCAACCTAAGACTGAGAGGGATCTTTGCCTCAGCTTCAGCTGTGGACATGTCCCAAGAAGGCATCATCTGTAAATGATTTCACACAACCTGATGTAACAAAATATGAGACCATGCAGTGAATTATGTCAAGCCGTGACCTCACCTCAGGGAAGAGCTAACTACACAGGAGGAAGAAGTGCATGGAACTGGGAACGACCAGATAATTGCTCTATCCTAAAGCTCCGTCTTAAATTCAGCTAACAACTAAAAAATGATGGAAACTCTATTATTGACCAAAAATGTCAATTTTTTTTGAGGAAGAAGGTGCTCAAAAGGTCATTGCCTTAGCAAAATAAAACCTAATATCCTCTTTAATCCACCTGCAGAATGAGACTGCTGAAAATAAGCATAAACTAATATGAAGGAGAAAAACCCTTGTTTTCTTCAGGATTCTTAAACAGGACAAGATAAATCCAGATTGCCCAAAAAGAATGTTTATGTCTGCCAATTTAGAAGAAAATAGCAAAGAAAAAAGTTCTTTTACTAAAAACTCTTATGGGTGAACATAAAATAATCCCTAGGAATTGGGACTCTGAGAAAGGGAAGCAAAACTGAACACCTGGAGAATGAATCCTTTTAAAGTGATTAAATAAGGAGTTGTAATAGGCCACAAGCAAAGAGTTAATGATGCCGGCCACAGAGATGCACCTTATCGAGGAATCACTTAGGGCCTCATAAACAAGTTTGTCTTGTTAGGTAGATCTCTGGAAGCAAATGAGAAGCATAAATAAGGGTGGTTACTTCAATATCATCAGCTCAAATCTTTCCTGATTGTTCTTTCTTCCTACCCATATGAAATCTCTGATCTCTGAGCAAGCACAAAGCTCAGAACAAGACACCCTCCATTCTTCATTCCTAACAGATCAGCCAAGAGATCCAGCTAGCTCAACAACTTCTTTCCAACAGTGACATCATGAAAGGACACACGAAGAAGAGCAATTACAAAATGAGTATACGCAATAATACTTCTTCCTCATGCTATCCATGCTCCAACCACCTTCAACTTGGAAATTTCCCAGGCCGGCCATGATTTTGTACATATCACTCTTCAGTAGACTCCTTTTCCATGTACTTCCCCAGAATCTCCTGAAGCCATGCAAACTTTCAGCGGGAAAGGACATTTTTGCTTATGAAACCTACATAGTTTTTCCACAGAAAAGGCAACTAAGATTTAACTGCTCACCTTGGCAGTTTTGATGACTAACACACACAGCGCTTTGATGAATCTCTCTGGAGAAAACAGGAGTCAGTTGTGGAATAAACTAAAGTTTTGGAGTGTTAGTGAAGTAAGTTTCTAACTTCCTTCAATCTTTGTAAAATGCTGCCCTACAATTCCCTAAAGAATCTTCTCTAGTTTACATGGGTATATATTTCTAATCTACAGTTATTCTACGGTTTGCCTGTTATCTATAAAAAATGCACAAAGCAGCAGCATAGTAATGAACTCCCCAATTGTTTTTATTGATGCTTATGACAGACTGTATACATAGCAAAGTAGTAGGGAATATACTCTCTAGCAAGCAAAGTGAGAAGTTAGGATGTTTCAGTTGATGGCTGAACAACTGGAAGCCAAAACCTCGATTTCTAGTTTTAAGAACCAACAACTCTTTCATACTGTTAAATATTATTCATGCCTCCAAGAACAACAGAAGACGGGCTACTTCTTAAAATGCAAGAAAAAAAAAAAGGCAATTTATACTGAAAGTACTATGTAGATCAAGAATTCATCTGCTATCTTGCCCAGCAGCAGATGCCCAGAAAAAAAAAAATAGAATACAATGAGCATTTCCCTCGTATACCTCCAAGTACTCAGTAATCAACAGTTCACAATCCCCTAGGCCCAAACTGTATCCATATCATTACATTCAGTAGTTTCTACTGGACCTACTCACAGTTAGTTTTCTCAATTCTTTTCAAAACCAATTCATTCACTTATATTCCACAATATCCTGTAGTAACAGGGTCCACAATTTAGTTCTGTGATTAGTGAAAAAAATACCCTCATGAAAAAATTTAGATTTTGCTTCTGAATTTCACCCAGCGAGTCATCCAGGTTGCATCTTTGTCATCATGTCAAACTGACAATCAGGTCGAGTCCATGTATGTAAAATTAGAATGAGCACCATGGGTGGGTCCAAAGAGGACTGCCAGTGACTGGGCATGCAGGCAGAGTAAGTACAGAAATTGTTTGCATCAGGCCATATGGTTATTCTGTCAGGGAAGAAGAAACAGTACTGAAGAAACAAAAAACGCCTTGAAGTTCAGACAGCTGCACAGTGGGAGATTCTTGTCCTTCCTTTTATTTCTCACCCTACCTGTCCTGTGAAAAGTTTGCTAGCGATATTGGAAGAATCTTTGATGTTGGTTTGGCTGATAGATGTTTGATAATGTTGTCCAAAACCTACTGATAAACATGGTGCAAATTCAGTCAAGCATCCAGCTACACGCTCATCTGCTACAAAGCTTCAGAAATAGGTTATTGCTTTTACTTTCAATCTCACAGATGTTCTGGATGTTACCAGAGAGACAAAACACAACTCTGCCTATTACTGGTAACATTTCCTCACCACAAACATCAAATCTTAATGCCCAGGTGCATCTCAAAAGAAAAATTATAAAGAGAAGTACTTTAGCCATGGAAATGTAGGGCTTTAGTCAAGGGCACAGTTCTGAACTTTATCTTTCTGCTGAAGTTATTGAATTTGTTCCAGGCCCATGGCAAGTTCCAGATTCTCATCAAGATCCTCTTGTGAGATCTATAGGAGATTGTATCACTGGTATTAATCCCATTTCAAACTTTTCTAGCCACTGCCAGGAAAAAATGAGTACAAAATTCTGTGATGATGCCAGGTAACAGCAATGTGCACTCTTCATTCATTTTGGGTGCCATAGAAGCTGGGATTCCAACAGCAGCTTAAATAAATCCCTCGAATACTCACTGAGAGCCCAAGCTAAACTTCCAGATGCAAAAGTTGGCAGTATAACTATATATAGTTGGTAGTATATCAGTATAGCTATGTATATGTCTTTTTTTTTTTTTCTCTCATCTTGATCTGCTTTGAATGAGATGTCCAAAGCAAAGGCTATCATCTATGTAGGCCTTTAAAAATTCCTCATGAAGATGATGGATAGTTTGCCACAACAGCCTTTCTAGATTCGATTTAAAATAAACAAACAGCATGCTAGGATCTGTGGGTGCTTTTCCAACTCATGCAGCCAGGTCATCTGGGGACACCTGGCAAGAACACTCTTGCCAGGCACTGATGAGGCAGCTCTCAAGTCCTTGGTGAAGAGCAGAGAGAATGGAAAGTCTTCTGTAGCCAGAATCATATAGACATATCTGGGTTGAGAGCAAGAGAACCAAAATACCCCTTTGTTTTCTATCGAGAGCTCTACTGATCAAATAGGTCTCTAGTTCAGGCCCACGGTAAGGAGAGATGAAAAATCCAGGCTTGTTTATTTTGCTGGAGTCATTTTCCACACTGTACTCCAATGTTAACGCTTTCAAATCAGGTTTCGCGGGGTTTAATGAAGTATGTGCACTCAATGAGATATTTATTCATGTTTTGTTTGTACAAGTGCACAGGATGAGACCATGTTGGGTGCTTCGGTCACACTGTGACCCAGCAAACGCAGAAAAATTTCCACCAAAGCAATAAAGAAAACAACTGCTCTCCACAAAAACAGGACAGAGAAACCATTATCAAAGATTAACATCTTTTAATTAAGCAGCAGCTATTTGCAGAAAGAGCTGATAAGATAGGAGCAAAAGGCATTCAAGATCCACAGGTTTCTAGTCTACCTGAACCAACGGACACGAATAAGAAACACGCAGGGAAATACAACACAAGCGCCAGTGCTCCAAGAACAAAAGGTTGTTCAATTATTGCCCATCAGACGTAATCAGAAGCACATGGTATTAACAAAATGATTTTGCATAGCTAAAGTATCTTACGATTCTATCTGAAATTATTTGCCTTTCTCATATTCTTATGAAATCAAGGGCTCATAGTTTTTCAATATACATTGATTATTACTTGTATAAAAGGCTATGCTCAGAGCAGCTGCTGATTACTGAAGCGAACAGACAATTATTTGTGATAGAAATCTCTCTAGAATAAGCCCATTTTCTTCATAGGAACCAAGATCTCTCCACAGGGAGAAATCTTGCTTAGATACCAGAAAGTACTTTCTCTCATATTCAGTACTATACATTTCTTTTATATTATATCTGTTGTTCAGCTGTGATGCTGTAAAGTATTTCAAAACCATGTTTCCCATACTAATTACAATCACTACCAAATAAATACACTGGGCAGTCATTTTAATGGGGAGTTCACAGTTACTGAAACCCATAGCTTACAGGTTATTCTGAAAATCAGCTAAAAAGAAAATTTGTGAGATTTGAACTGTCGATTCAAGTTCTCATGAGCACATGAACTAGCTACATAGAAAGAGAGTAAAAAGATTTTAGTATAGCAGTATAATGAGTCATGCCTATTTATTAGTCATCCTAATGAGTACTTGCAAATTATTCGGCAATGAAGTGATATTTAACAAACTGGAGAACAGATATATGTCAGTTACTGGTGCACGTGCCACAGTTTACTGTCAAGCAAATCTATTAATCATTTAAATTGGTGATTAGGTATCACATCAACCCAGATATTTTAGAATTCCTTGAAATTCCGGTTTGGAAATTTACTGTGTATAATGATATTTGGGAAATATCCATAGCATAAATGAATATTCAAATCTCTTCAGCAACTATAATGCAGCTGTATTTACTAGCTCATGTTTACACTATTCATACTGTTTGCCTAGGTCATTAGCTTTTTCCATAAAAAGAAGTCAAATTTAAGAAAGGAGTAGGAGTGAACTTCAGGAGGGGGGAGGGGAGGGGAGGAAGAATTCCAGAAGTTTTGTAGGATGCTAAACACAAAGGATTATACTCCATGACAGCAACTCCTAGCAATGCTTCTAAAGCACTGTCAGCTTGATTTCTCAAATAAACCGAGTAAGAAAATGCTAGCATGAGGCTTTCAATATACCTCATTCTATATAATTCATTTGTAAAAAACACTTTTGTAAACTCTTACTATTCTTTCTGTTGGTTCAGACTACAGACAAAGCACAGATAATAGTTTAAAGCTTATTGGTAAAATTTAATAGCCTCTAACTGACCCTTTCTTTCTGTACTTTAACTGCATAGTTGCTTGGTGGAGGTCCTCCTATCAGCAAATTTTGCTGCTATTTTAAATACAAGCATGGATGATCAGAGCTCTAATACATATATATTAATTAAGCCTTCATTAAGGTAGAGATTAATGATAGCAATAGTCTGATGCATTTTAGGCTACGAAGGCTCCAGCAGTCAAAGCTATTTTAAAGGAAAGGACTATTGCATTAAGAACAGAGATATAACAGAGAAAATGCTCAATAGTCCTACATTCTTCAGGATACATAAGGAAGTTGAAAAGTACAGGGTAGCTCAGAAAAATTACAGTATATATCAGGACAGTAGCACAGTATTTACTGTGCTACTTTATTGAGTTTTCTGTAGCATTCTCAGAACAAACTGTAGGTTACTGAAATTAAGAAAATATAAAATATGGTAAAAAATGTTATCTCTTGATATTTTCAACCAGCAGATATTTAAAAAAACCTTTTCTGCAGAAGACAGCATCTATTCAGACACATACGTTTCAGCTGACTGGCAGGAAAAAGAAAACAATGGAATATATATTAGAAGACCAGCTGAATCAGTTCTCAGGTAGAGGTAAAATTCATTTAAAAAGAAAGCTTTAAAATGTGCTAATAATAGAAGTACCCATATGTATATCTGTACTAGATTTGCAAAATAAAATTGTCCAGACTTTCAAAATATCCAGGATGTCCAGAAAAACAAACAAACAAGAATCCCAGCAACCTAGCACCTCCAGCTGTATCATCTGATGCATCACAGCTAAGCAATAGCATGAAGCAAGCAAGGAGACTCACTTCCACAGCACCACAGAGTTCCTTGAACATCATTTTGCTGTTGAAGGAACAAGCTGACTAGCACATCTTGGTCACTAGGTACAAGATCTGCAAAATAACCAATCCATTGAATTTGTGTCTGCTATTGGTCTGATAAATAGAAAGGGCTGGGCTCTTCAGGACTATCTCTCTCAAGAACATCAGACTGTGATGCTGCCTCCTCTCCGTAGAAGGAAAAGACAGTAATTTTAGCATGCGGAGAAGATGATGACCCAATGAGTTCCCAAAATGAATGGTACTTCTGATTAAAAGCAGGTTAGAAACAGAGTAAACATATTAAAGTGCTTACCTCTCCTATAAAGACTACCATAACACAATCCAGTTTTTCTTCGGGGGACAGCTTATCAATAAGGGAGTGCAGAGTTTCTGTAAGGTAAGACTTGACTTTCCTTTTCACTGTAGGAATTCCCATTACAATGGAAACTGAAATCAAAATAAACCAGAAACATGATTCCAGTAACTTAATACACAAGACAGAAAAAAATATTTTGCCTCATAATATAGCATTGCTTCAGAAACACATAGGGTTAAAAGACTGAGATAACACAGTAATTAAAATAAACTTAAAAATATACCAGCATCATCAGGAACATGATTAACAATCATCACCAATGCACAGAGCAAACAGGGGGAAAAAAAAAAAAAAAAACACAGCAATCCTAGACATGTCAACTATTGCGTATGTAATAATCCATAACCCTGATATTAATCAGGAAAGGTTGCACCAAAACTTAAGACTCATTAGCCTCCCCCTTCCTTAGTTTTATTTTCAGAAAGGCACAACCACTCTCCACAAATCACTTGTCCACGCAAGTGCGTATTTTTATATTCTCAGAAAAGTGACATGGCAAAAAAAAAAAAAAAAAAAGAAACCCTCCTCTTACTTCCCTGGCATGTGATTTGAGTTATTCTGGATGCATAGAACTAGAAGTCATCAGGAAAGCCTGAAAACCCCTCACTGAAAGCTTTCATACCCAATAAAAGTATCCCCAATAGAGTACTGCTAACCCTGTCTTTCAGAGGACCCCTCAATTCTTATGTTCCTTAACTTCTTCTGAGTCTCTTCTCCCTTGCACCTCAACCTGCACACAGGCCTGGATAGCTACAAGGCACATGGCAGGTGGGCAATAAAAGCACGAGCCAGCCTGCATGAAGCAGAAGTTGGCACTCTGGTTATTTTGACTGGGGCCACTCATCTGTGTGAAATGATTTACCACATTATAAATATACATACTAAGACAGAACAAAACCCACAAATACTAACAGTTTTAGTGAGCAGCCCCTATAAAATCTGCTTCATCTAGAAACTTCACACAAGTTCTGAATTATTAAAACAAATACCCCAAAAGCACAATGACCACGAAGGGGAAGATAGTGGAGCAAATTTAATCCAAAGTTTCTTTCTTTTCCTTTTTTTATTTAAAGTGATTCCAATTTTTATTTTGTGATTTTAAGCTTCTGTCAAAATTTTCCAGCATGATATAATGCAGGATTTTTTTAAAAAAAAAAAAAAAAAAAAAAAAAGACTGAGTATTTTCCTTTCTGATTGACAGCATTGAAAGAAACAGTGTCTGTAGTCAGAAAGAGGGCCCTCTGGCTTAAGCCCATGTTTGACACACAGCATGCCTTATGTTAAAGGAAGGAGGACTACAACTTACTGCTGTAAAGAAAACAGATACAAGCTAGGAATAACTAATAATGTCTTTCAAAAGGCAAGAAGAGAAAAAAAGAAAAAAAGAAAGGAGATCCAGATAACAAGAACATGAGCCGTTCATACCGGAGGGCACACAGAGACACAAGGATTCACAGGTGGAGCCTTACTGCCTGCAGACAACACACATGCACATGCTCTGAGGCGGTTAAACTTGGTTGGGCTTTACCCTATCTCTTTGCTAGAACTCCAAAGTGAGATTCAGTGGAGCTACCCTAATAACAACAATTCAGAATTTGTGAGGATTAAAAGGAAAAGGGATCACCAGTATTGCAGCACAATGCTGAATTAATTCACTTTTTCCTCCAATGTCCCCACTTTATTGATGCAATTATGACTCATTATTCTTGTGTTCCCAACTCTTATACACTGAAATATGTTGTGCAAAACACCATAAACACCCAGTCTACCATAATTATATCTGTACATGGTTGCCCCACGGATCTGGAAAGCTAAAGGAATGTGTCCAATACACAGTTCAGAATCTGTAATATTTCTCTCCTTTTTCCCTTTTACTTAATTACAGAATTTCACCTACTTCTTAATGTGCATCTTAAGATGGGGTGGGATGTGATCGAGATTCTGCAGAAAAGAGCAAAACTGAAGCCAAACTCCTTTCATCTCGGGGTGAGAGCAAATTGTAAGAGATCTCAATATCACACAAGTAAAATGAGATGTCCTTGATCTAACAAGCAATGCATAACAATAACTAAAAATCCTCAAGAAAGAAAACATAAAATAAGCACCATATCAGCATACCTCCTGTCCTTCCCAGGCCAATCTGCACAGAGGGTTGAAGGCTTCCTTCATTTTTCAACAAATGAGGCAAGTGGTAATAGATATTTGGCACTTGGAGAGATTTTCGGCTTGTTAGCTCTTTTATCAATTTTAGTGTCTCATCTGCAAACATATATGAAATCAGTAATGTAGAAAATGCAAAGGCTATGTTTTACTGAGTGGTAGGTAACTCATGCACTACACCAAGCTTGATCCTTAACTAAAAACAAAACAAAAACAGAACAAATGATGCAATTTAATGACACATCAAGTTTTGTGTACAACACAAATCTTTTTCAGTTTTACTTTAAAAAAAATATGGCCGAGACCGCTTTCTATCCAGTAACTTTGTTGTCGATACAGTTAATATTTACCTAATCACATAGAACTTTCACTGTGTAATCACAAAAGTAAAGAACACTCCATTTACTTATTTTCCAAGGGATAAAAATTAGAGGCTTATCCAGATGATTTTCCTTTTACATTTAGAGAGGTCATCACCAGGTAACAATTTAAATACCAAATAAATAACTTTGAAACTATAAGTACATATTAGAATACATTTAACGTCAGATACAAAACAAAAAAGCATTAAGTATACAATATGCTAAGAATCCAAGCATTTCTACAATAAAACAGACACCAGTATAAAGTTAATTTAATCCATTTAGAATATTTAAAATATTTCTTGCTGTTTTTAGAATATACTGTTCAGATGACTCTCAAAGCTGCAAATAATAGTTTTCAAGTTTCCTTGAAATTCATATCAATTTTCTTGCATCAAGTGCAAAACAACATTTTTTTTCAAGACATGAAAAGCACTACAGCACAGGGACCTTTGAGAACTTATGAACCTAATAGCATTAGGTTAGGTCAAAAAGTAGACTCAAGGTTCCCAAGAAAAAAATTCAGTTCTGCAGAAGAGAGGAAAGGAGAATAATTCCATAGATGTGTCTCATTGCAGATTCTGAAGATAGCTTCTTCAAAGACTTTTTTTTTTCTTATTTACAGATGAAACAAAGTTCCCAACTGCTTCTGATCTTGAAAAATACTTTGTAAATATATGCAAAAGTAGAGATGCAAATTTTGATAGATTCCATCATAGGCAGTTTTACTTTTTTCTGCTAACATTTCCTTTAGCTTCAAATGCAAAAGTCAGAGTCTCAAAATGTGACAGCTCTTTGTATGAATGAATAATGACTTATGCAAAACAACCTGGGTTTCTTTCGGATTTGAAGATTGCGAATGCTACATAGTATTCTGTATATTTAAAGACATTTAACATACTAAAATCTACCTAATAATAGATTCCAAGCATCAATGTAATTTAGTTAAACAAATTCTAAATTTCTGAAACAGCATCTGAAGCACAGAATCTGATCCCCAAACCATCAAATTAAAAATATGCTGCTTCAGACATCCATGAGGCCCAAAAGGTACCTGTATGAATTGGAATTCCATGAGGTTACAAAGCAAAGAAAATGACAGAGTCGCTGCTGTACCATTCCTGGAAATCCAGAGGACAAGTAGAGATCAAGATGGATAGACCATTGATGTCAGAGCATTGGTTAATATCAGCATGGAAGGCCTATGATTATAACTCTAAGGAAAGATATTTTTCAATGGAAGATCAAAAATATACAAAGATCCACAGTGCAAATCCATCCACGCAACAGATTAAAAAAAAAAAAAAAAAATCCAATATGGTAGTTCAAAAAAATGCAGCTATTTTTCTCATTAGACCTAGTGCACTGATGTAAATCAAAATCACTGAAATAGTGGGACTGAATTAAAATGGTAACTGCAAGAATCTGATGAGTTGTGCTAAGGCATTCTTTAATATTATCAAACACAGTTTCTACTAATCTTGAATTTCAACCTCAAAAATGGGTTAAAAATATCATTTTAATATTTACTCACTAGTCATTCAACATGTTACCTTTCCATTTTACAAATTATAACCATGTTTTATATAGTCTATATTTTTTTTTATATTTCAGTAGATTTTTGAACATACTGTAATTGCTTCAAGTTCATCACTTTCTTAAACACTTTTTCATTTTCCTCCTCAAAGCTAATTTTAAAAGTGATGTAAATTACTGTCAAAATATCTGCAGTATATTAAATAAGTAACCAGAAGTTCCAAACTTTTGCAGCTAGGCAAAGAATAAGTATTCAGTCCCTAAAGACATAAGAATGAAGAGTGGGTGGATCATTAGGAATAGAAAATGAAAAAAAAAAAAGTGGGAATAAGAGATCTATTGTTTTACATAACTGAGCTATTTGCACCACTGAACAGTTTCATTCAGCTTTCTTGCTATCATTTTTTAGTCCAAAGTTATGAGAGGAAAAAAAAAAAAGTCAATCATGGTTTGTACCTGAAAAATTATTCAGTGCATTCTTACTCCCATTTGTTTCTGCTACTGCACGCCTGAATTGCTCCAAGATTGCATTCAGCTCAGAAGAGCGTTGCAGCGTCCGATGCTCAGCTATACGAAGACGTTCCTTCAAAGCGTGAAATTCCCGTTGATATGCAATCAACTTTTCTAGAGGGATAAAAGATGATCTTGATTATTTTTCAAGGATAAACACCTACGGCCCAATCCAACAGGGGACAAGATCACAAGGTGATTTTGAGTCCTTTCTCAAAACAGATGCCCACCAACATTTTCTTCTAGAGGGCAGGAAAGGAGCGGTGACTTGCAAAGGATAGGTACGTCTTTAAAAAGACCTCTCTGAATACTTTTAAGAAAAAGTGGATTTTGACAGTATATCAAACACATTAATTTCAAGCCCAAGTTTTAATTTAAATGCCTGCAAGGTGAAAATTTGGATCAAAATCCTGTTTGCGTAGATACACGCATGCACATTCTTCAAAAGGAGACCTAAGGGCAGAAGGAAACATTAAAACTTCTTTGACTCTTTGTCTACATCTGGCCCCCTTTTCCCTCACCATCCAGCAAATTGACTCTCTCCAGTTAGTGCATCTTTCCTTCTTCCTACTGATTACTTCCCCAAATCTCCTGCTCATCACCGCTCTTTTTACCAATACAGATATTGACTGATGTATCGTAAGTAATTTAATAGTTTTCATCCATATCCCAACCACACAGTGACATCCACAAACAGAGCTTTGGTGTTTGCTGCCTCTCCATCCTTAGCTCCTAGCCCTACAATGCTGGGGGAGCAAGACTTTCTACAAGCAATTGGTACCTCTTTGTGTTGGTGCAAATACAGTGCAGTAGCGCATGGGGTAAAGAAGGGATCACAGCTTTCCTGTGTTGGTCAGACTGCATTTCCTCCAAGTTCTTTCAATTTACTTTTTGTGTGTGTGTGTGGATGTACTGTTCTAATTATATTTTGAAAACATAATTAACTAAAATGTCCTGTGTTTAGAAGACAGAAAAACAAAAACATAGTTTGATACCTCTCAGAAACATTTCCCTTGCCAACCTTCTTTTCTTTTTTTTTCCCCCACTACAACCAAATGGTTGTTGCTTTTGTGCCAACAAGGCCAAAATGCAGATGCTGGCCCACGTTACAATATGAGGCCAGACTGCGATCTGAAACAAGCCTTGCTGCTTTTGTCAGCAGTATCGAGATGGCCAGGAGAGATTTCTGGAGTTTCTAGCATGAAGGACATTCTTATCTAGCAATGGCAACTCCAAGAAAGCAAACCAGTTACATTAAAGCTACGAAACGTTCTAAAAGCTAAATTAATGTGAAACTGTGTTAGCGTAGATGGCATACTTTTAGCCACGCAAATGCTATTCCCAAAGGCACCTTTCCCTTCTCCCACTGACAAGCGAGTGAGTGTTGGCAGGTTAGAGACACCTCTGGTAATTTTAGTCTAACCAGGCAAGGACAGCCAAGGTTTCATTGAGCCCTTCCCTCGCACAGGATGGTGGATGGCCTTGGTGCCTGGCTCCTGCCCATATTTGTGCTGCAGGGGAAGGAGCAGGAACTTTAGTGCTTCTCTCTGTCTTGCCTGCTTGCTCCCAAAAGCAGAATTCTCTATGGCACAGCCTCTACTTCTCTGGGAAATGCAGAGAGAACCCAGCCCACGGCACCTACAGTTCGGACTCGAGCCATGCAGGTAGGATGAACTCAGCTTTTTCTGCCACTAGTTAAAAAAGTCTCGTTTTTGCAAAGCTTGCTTCTCTTTATACACTTACACTACAAAACGCATGTCTCACAGTGTTCACATCATTTTGCTGCCATAAGGAATAGCAGAGCCCTGCAGAGAACAATTTACCTAGGAATAAATCAAAGGGGAGAAGGACAACACATCTGTGCTACCTTCACCAAATAAACTCTATAATGGAAAAAGAATTACAAATATAATTTGTGATTATATGTTTATATGCAGAGTCTAAACGTTTTCTGTCTACCTGATCTAGGTAGGTAGTAAGAAAACAGAAATTTACAGGACTCTAGAAACTCCACAGCTGATTAAAAGTTTCAGCTGCAAAACCATGAAAAAAAAATAATAATAAGAGGACAGCTGAAATGGCAGTTTTATAATGTGAATGAATGACAACTATAATTTTGTGTTAAGAATTTCTAAATGAAAATCACTTACTGAGGAGATACTGAGATACTTTCTGAGAAAGTGACTGTTACAAAACCTTTAATTCATGATTAATACAATACCTCAAAAAAAAAGGGAATTCAGTAATTGATTATTTTTTAAAGAAACTTGATATGTATGGAAATAAACTTTTCTTTCCATGACCTATCACAGAAAGGTTAAGATGGAAGGGACCTCTAGAGGTCATCTAGTCCAACCCCCCTGCACACGCAGGGTCACCTAGAGCACGTGGCACAGGACTGCATCCAAGCGGGTTTTGAAGATCTCCAGAGAAAGAGACTCCACAACCTCTTTGGGCAGCCTGTTCCAGGGCTCTGTCACACTCAATGTTAAGAAATTTCTCCTTAGGTTCCTGTGGAACTTTTGGTGCTTCAGTTTGTGGCTGTTTCCTCTAGTCCTATCAGTGGCCACCACGAAAAGAGGCCAGCACCATCCTCCTCACTGCCTCCCTTGAGGTATTTATAGACGCTGATCAGATCCCCTCTCAGCCTTCTCTTCTCCAGGCTGAACAGGCCCAGCTCCCTCAGCCTCTCCTCATAGGGCAGATGTTCCAGGCTCCTGATCGCCCCTGTAGCCCTGCCTGGACTCTCTAGCAGCTCCACATCCCTCTTGTACTGCGGAACCCAGAACTGGACACAATAGCCCTGGCGTGGCCACATCTGGAGTGAGTAGAGGGGCAGGAACACATCCCTTGACCTGCTGGAGATGGTCTTCTTAACGAACCTTAGGATCCCATTGGCCTTCTTGGCCACGAGGGCACACTGCTGCCTCATGGTCAATTCGTTGTCCACCATGGCGCCCACGTCCCTCTCTGCAGGGCTGCTTTCCAGAAGGTCAGTCCCCAGCCTGCATTGGTGTCTGCGGCTATTCCTCCCCAGGTGCAGGACTTTGCACTTGGCCTTGTTGAACTTCATAAGCTTTCTCACCGCCCAGCCGTCCAGTCTGTTCAGGTCTCTCTGGATGGCAGCACAAATATTACCTCTATTACCTGATAGAGGTAATAGATAGCAGCACAGCTTTCCACCTTCCAGAGAATGGGTACTGATAGGAACTTCATGTTATCATAGAGCTCAAAAGCCCAAATCCCTTTAAGGAATATTAGTTGGCTGATCCAAACTAGTCAGATTCTCACAGTTCCTTCAACCAGGCATGCTCGGGTTAAGGAGACAGTTATAAAAGATATTTGAATTCCAGAAACCCATCCTTTAAAAATCCATTGCTGATTCTTTGCTAGGTCAAAATATTATTCAGACAAGCAAAGACAAAATCATATTTTAAATCCACTGCCCTAATAGATATTTTTTGTAGTTATTTAAGCAAAAGGAAGTAAAAAACATTCTTTGTAAGAACTGAAGTCTTTAAAAATGTCTACATCTCTAATACTAGGCGAACTAGCACTTTTCCTGTATGTGGAGAGTAACATTTTGGTCTTTTAGGACCAGCTTTATAGTGGCCTGTAGTTTAAAATTAATTAAACATTCCTGACAATATTTAGCTTTTTTTTTTTAAGAAGAGTTATGTCTTTGACTCAGGTAGTATTTCAAAGCACTAATCAACCACTCAGATAAACGCAAGAGCAGAAAAGTTTCTCTCATACTGAAATGTACTTCTAAAGGAGAAAACGATTCTTAGGTTCTTGCAGTACCACCAGTAGCAGTCATCCACATGCCCTAACTTTAGAAAGGCAAATGTCCCTGAGGGCCCCAGGAGTTTAAAACTAGAACTCTGAAAAATCAAATCACATTAGGTACTTCAGCACAAGTGCACCAGACTAACTTTAAGGATCTATTTTTATATAAGTTTTGACTTAGCTCTGGTTTGATATTTCCTATCTGAAGACGTTTTTCTTCATTTCTCGTATAATTATTAGTAAAATCTTTTCACTGAAAAGTAGGATTTCACAATGAGAAGGGCTCTACACTATATAAAAGTCCCATTTATATTTTAAAGTATATTTCTTTCCTCACAATGAGGAGAGAATCAAAAACTGCAAATGACTCTAGAAGTATTCTGCAGAAATTTGAGGCACTCTTTCTGAAATAGTTGTGTATTATAAACCTAACATATACCTCATGTATCAAAAAAAGAGTAAATCGTGTAGCCAGCCAATGTTTTCGAACATATTTAGCCATTTAATGTTTTACTCTGGTTTATTGTTCAAAGTTTCTCTAAAATCTAAAAAACAAAACACTCATTTTTTCCCATCACCATTGTAACATGAAAGAAACAGCCACAGAGATCAGTGAATTCTATCATGAAAAAAAAGTTTCTAAAATAACTGATACTACTTTAAGTATTATGAGCCTCTCTCTCCTTTTTCTTTTGCTGAAACCTAGCCTGGTTTAGGAAAACAGAGGAAGGAATTCAGACAGCATATTACTGACCTTAAATAACTGATGGAAAAATAAAGTCAAATATATATTTCTGTCTTTTGACAAATAAAACATCCTTCTTTAGGAGGAGTAGCAGCAAAGGTCAAACACATTTGGTCGCTGATAGTTTCAGCATATAGTCATATTTCTATTTAAGAATGATACCCCACTTTATATTGAAGTGAGGTGATTCATTTCCATACTTTACTCTAGAAGTCAAGATCATCAAATAAAAATAAGTAACTCTCACACTTAATTTAAAAACGTTCTTGTTAAGAAATTATTTGAGAACTGAAAGCATTAATTGTTTGTTATTTTCATTTAAACTTTAGTGGATTCAGCAAAATCCCAGAAGCTAAAACCTAAATATTTTAGCTAGCTTGATGCTTTGCAATTCTTGGAAAATTAACACTATGTCAACTCATTCAGTAGTTTATTTTCTCAACTTTTTTTTCCCCTTGTTGCAAGCTGTTCTCCTAAATATGCAGAGGCTAGAATTTAGACAAGCTCACTTGAGAGTTGACATCATATTTTGAAAATTAAAAATTCAAACCAGACTGTGAAGGTTTGCAAGTCTTTGACCAGAGATGGAATTTCATTTTTGTAGCCTACATTTCCTCCTCTGGAAGAAGCTAGTTCTCCTATTAAACTACTGCAAAAAAATTGTAAAACTACTGTAAAAAAACCTACTGTCTTCACAAAAAGACATTAGTCTAAGTCAAACTCGTTTCCTTCTCCTCTCAGTCACAGACTTTCTTGACTACGTAATTTGATTTTTTCCCCAAATTTACGTAGTTCATAAGCCAAGTTCTAAACCAGATCCCAATTTTCTAAACACAGCAAGGAGTTTCTGAAAATCTTAGTAGGTATACAGCCAGTTTCTAAGCTTTGGGTTTTGTACATCTAGTCTAATCTGTCAGTGTACTTCAACCCATGATTTTAACAGCAAAGAGAGATTTCCTTTAGGGTTGAAAAAAAAAAGGGGGGGGGGCGCATTGAGGCCAAGGGATAAGAAAACATGCTGAGGTTTCCATTTATGAAAGTATTTTGTAGATTATCTCAGCTTGACTGATATAGCAAAAGGAATCGAATTGCAGGCTAATTACCTATACTGGCAGAAAGCTCAGTATATTATAATCCAAAATGAAAAATATTCTGAACAACAAAATGACTACAATTTTCTGAGAATACAACCTATGCCATTCCATGAATATTCAGCTTCAGTGTTGCTAGAATCATCGATGGCTCTCAGGTTTTTTCTTCGTGTTACTATTCCTTACAAACTGAAGAGCAGCTCAAGAGCTCCAGCACCCAGAAAGACAAGGACATTCTTACCAGTTAATGCTGCTGTTCTCCCTTCAGGAAAGGCCTTAACTGGCTGCTAAAAGAAGCACTACTTGCCACATGAAAAGCACCATGAAAGCATGGCAAGACATTATTTGTCTTATCAGTCAAGCAGGCTGACAAGTGTATTAAATCACAGGCCATTTCCAGAACTGGAAGCAGGACATGTTGAACTAAGGTGACTGTATTTTAAAAAGCAGGCTGTAATTTGCTTGAGGGCTCTGTGGCTGCCTGTCTCCAAAGGCAGATGCATCAGAAAAGAAAATCAGACAAGGTTTTATGACCTTTCCATATCAACAACAGACAGCGGAGTCCTCCTTCAAAGCATAAATGGGCTAAGCACTCACAGCAATAGATCTGCTCCACAGAGGAAGGACAGATCACCAGGCACTAAGCTGGCACTCGTGAAGGGGACAAGGCAAGTAGAGAAGGTGCAGAGTTTCAGCACATCATAGGCCTGATTTGTACTTCCTGCCTTTACCAAAGGGCATTTTGGAAACTGGTGATAACCATTTCAATGTTGTTCTTCCATCTCCAGGGTTCCTCCTACCAAAAACCAACCTGGCATGCACCTTTTACTAGAAGAACAACAGAAACCAACAAACCATGTGCCACAAGCTCTAGGTGTCCCTGCTTGAGCACGGAGGTTGGATTAGATGATGTCTAGAGGTCCATTCCAACCTCAATCATTCTGTGATCTGAGCTACAAAGTAAAATTTCAACAGCAAATGGCTCATTCTTTATGTACCTTGTTGAAAAGTTATTAAAATGCAATTAAATAAATGCTTGCATCTGTGGGAATACACAACAGTAAGTACTAATCCAGTCATTTACCTGATCAGTCACTCAAAGCCTTTTCCTGCCATTAAAAAAAGCCCTATCCTGATTACTGTGATGTCATGTGTCAGAGACACTAACAAGCTTCATGAATTAATTCCAGTTACACTTGCATCAAGAAAGTTAATTTACTAATTGATGCAAACTAGAGGGCTTGGCGGGCAGAGATCATCCGCACCGAGATCTATATAGAGTCAGTAAGCGTGGGAAGAGCATGTTACTCCCCACTGAGTTAGGAGTTGTCAACATGCCAGTCAATTTAATCTGGCACTTCTATTACAAGAAGGTTTCTTTATTTTTCTTACGTAAGATGTAAAAATAAGTTCTGCATTGGCTCTACAATGAGCTCAGATCCTTTAGGTGATGCATCAGCTCATGTTGGGAGGTACAGCAGTATCCAACTAATGACAGCACCTGCACTGATCCACACTTCATCCCCACAGGGATGTACAAAACATGTATTTGTTGAGACAATGCTTGACCTATAATATCCAGGTGCCCTTCAAGCTAGGACGTGTATCATATCACCTGACCTAGGAGTCATCTTTCTGCCTTATGCCCAGATATTCTTCTTAATCAAAATCTTCCTCTGCTAATATGCAGCAAAAAAAAAAAAATCTTTTTCAGTGTCAATCAAGAGAAAGAGACTGAATTCTTACAGTAAATCAAACAAAACTCTTCCTACTATACTAAACAGCATTATCAGACACTAAGCCTACTGCATATAGGCACAAGTCATTACCCGGCAAAGTCAAACTAATCTTCAATGGTGCTTACAAATCAGAGGCTGTTCTTCTGTCTTGAAACTGCCTAAAAGTGCATAGAGTCCTTGAAGGGTTACAATACATTAACGTGGATGACTACTGTCTACAAGTTAATTAGCCTCCTTGCTCCTTAGTGAAATGAAGCTCTTTATAAGCAAGTTATGATGAGTTATGAAATCTGAAGCAGAAAAGTAATCAGCCATGCAAATACAGAATAAGGCAATATACTGTAAATGCTAACAACAGACATGCTATATATAAGAACTGTTAAGGAAACTGGTCAAAACCAGTCCTACATTGTATTCTTTTGGCCTTTTTAGTTGCAAAGTTTGCAGATATGGCTATTCACAAAATTATTATTTTGAAAGAATTAGACAACTGCTGTTTTGCAAATTTGCTATTCGATGGAATTAAAGGCATTAAAGTAAGAAAGATAATTCACGAAACTAACATGCACTCTGCTCATCACAAAAAAAAAGTTTTCTTGCTTCACAAAAGAGTATAAAAGCACATATTGTAAAGCAAGGAGGCAAATCATTATTTTAGTCTAATTTTTAGATTTAAATTGTCATGAATTTTTGCCAATCTGGTATTTCAATCTGGTAGAACTATTCATTACCCTTGTCTTGCACATAGAAATGCATTTATTAGATTTTAAAGTATTATAAAATAAATTCTTGTTTCTAGTAGCATTTGCTATGAAGGACAGGTCTTTTCGAATGACTTTTTCATAGCTTTTCCTTACTTAATTTTAAAAAGGAAAGAATTTTAATTATTTATTCTTTCCTTGTAACTTGTTCACAATTTGCACTTCAAATCAGCATAAACAAAGACTGTTTTTTGTTCTCTCACTGATTCTAACACACCAGCACACGTCTGAAGTGTTTGCTTTGAAATTTTTAGGGCCTGATCCAATCAAGGTCCA
>NW_010583660.1:114604-132754 GCF_000705375.1 Tinamus guttatus | reverse complement strand
GTTAACACATCTGAATGTGATCTTTTATAATATCTCCTGCTAAAACCTTTCTATTTTGAAATGCAAATTCCAGAATAGATCTACTTGCAAACATGTTGTTAAAAAGGCAGTACCAAACAGATGAGATTCCTGCAACCTACCTTCCCCCATTTCCCATAGATCTTTAATAAAAATATACTAAATGTAACTCAGCAATAATAACTGTTAGAGAATAAAGTATCTTCCTAGAGAACTAAGAAAATTTACATATACAAACTTTGTATAAGCAGTGAAAGAATATCACTGAAAGTTACAGCATGGGAAGGTAACAAGTAACCTCAGATGTTTTCAACAGTACAAAGTTATTAGAGGCACATATATTGCAAAATTCTTTTTTTTTTTTCGGTAAATGAAGTTGTTAATTCAAAATGCAAACGCTGCAAAAATGCACCATAAAATCATACAAGCTTGAAAAATCACATAGAAATCATGCAAGTTTGAAAAAAATGTAAACCTTCCTTACTATTTTGCAGCTTCCTCCACATGAAATTTTCAAAGGATTTCATGATATAAACCAGGGCCATTTTTAATTAAAAAAGGCAAATAGACTCCCTTATAATAATAATAGATTATTGCATTAAACTATCCTTCTATGAATCCCAAGTTATTCAAGTAAAATAGAGCATCAGTAGCTTCATTTTTTCCACTGATACTGCACCTTACACCAACGAGGCAGAATCACATCACTTGCAAAGTAATAATATGAGAGAAGAACTGCAGGACACACCTGAGTTTGCATCAACCAACTAATTCCAGGAGTAGTTCGTCCTCTATGACTTGTCCCACAGCACTGGCAGAAAAATTACAGTGGTGCAACTGGCCGTGCAGACTTTGCTCCACTTCTGTCCTCATTTTTAAGCAATTCCTTGATGCAGTAGAAGGGATACTCCAGTCCTTCCTCTTTCCTCAGTAAGAGATTCACTTTTCTGGTGAATACATGCACATTCACTTCTGATTCAAATGCAGATTAGACCACAACAGCTTTCAAATATTTTTAATCAAGGAGAGTTTGTAAGGTGAAGTGTTTATATTTAGCTGCCAAACAAGGGCAATAAACAGCTATGCAACATCTCTGCCATATTTCTTTTTAAGATGAACAATCGCTTATTTTATTATTCTCTTTAACTTCAGGAGTTAACAGACCTTCTCAAATCATAAATCCTGGCTGATGGGCCTGAGTACATGGACACGAACATTTATGTTCACCGGCTACTTGAATCACCTCTGAGCAGCTCTTAGCAACAAATCCTGCTGGACCCCAAAGGAAAACACTTGTATAGCTTGGGCCCACTCAGGGAGTAAAAACTAAGAAGCTTCGAAGGAAACAAAATTGTCATCCTCATCTCCTTCTGTAACCATTCCTACTTCCTCAGTACACATGTAGGTCTCAGAAGGATCACTGAACTTAAATGCATGTAAAGTGCTGATGAATGATTTTCCTGAGGGGCATTTTGGTACCTGGATAGAACAGGAACAGTTCCAAATGATTCCACCTCTAACAAATCACCTTTGCCTCTCTATACAAATTGTACAATCCAGAAAGGTCACAATCTAGAAAGTTTTCTAAAATGCTATAAAAATCCCACTAGGACACCGTTCTCAAACCTCAACAGATGAGAGCTGACAGAGGCTCTGAACATTCTTTGGACCACAGGAATACCAGGAAAGCCAGACACCCACGACTAAAGAGGTCAAGTCAGAAGAAACATATGGTGTTCTGTCTGTGCATTGGCTTCAGACAATAAGGATAATTAAACCCACAATTTGCTTGGGAAGAGTTATTGGCAGCATTTTAGCTGATGCTCTTTTAAAACAAAACCCAACAAGCTACAGGAAGGGGGAAAGATAAAGAAATCTCACATTTGCAGTGTCTTTAGCTTGATCTGACTGTTAATCTAGCTAGTGTTTTTATTTCTTTGCCTATTAAATGACACTGTCCAGGATTCTGCAGACTAATATAATCCTTAGGGCTTTCAGGTGCCAGCTATTTGGTTTTTGTTTTATACTCCATTTCAAGAAGCACTGCCGACTGTTACTGCAATTCTTCTTTAAATGGAAAGTGATATACAAAGGTCACTGGAATCACATGCTAAATCAGTCCTACAACTAGCAATCAGCATTTTAACACGTCTCTAGCCCTGAATAGAAACAGCAAGGAATTAATACAAACTTCATACATTGTATTTACAAAAAGGCAAGTACTTCAAGAAAAGCAGTTCTGACACAAATTTCCCCCTTGCAATGCATCTGCATAGAGTTTATAAAGATAATATAAGAATTCCTATGCATAAGGGAAGTCAGCTCATGCAATACTACAAAAATCAAATATTATATTAGATTTGCAATATCTCATGCAATTTTCTATATCTTCAGGGCTTTTTTAATATCTTAAAAGAAGTTACATTCAGTTCATTAGAACAAATAAAGATTTCTCTTTTGAGGGAACATGCTTCATTTTATTAAAACGCAACCAAGAGACCAAAAAGACGACACAAGCAATGCTTATAAAATACACTCTGCCACAAACAATGGTTCTAGAATAAAATCAGTGAGGATTGTTTTACTTTTCCACCAACTACATTTCTGAACCAAGCAAGTTCAGTATCTTACATTGTAGTTTGGTAAGGAATCAAAGCACTTAAAGCTTTACACTTATCTGCTTTTTTTTCCTCAAAATGGGAGGTGTTTTCAGCTACTTTAAGTTTATAGCATCTTCCACAGAGTTCACCCCAAAAGAACAAATAGCACAAAGAGTTCCATCTAGGAAAAAATAAAATAAGATCTTAGAAGAACATGCAATACATTGAATTTGCATGATTTGGATATTAACTTTTTAGTGTCACAAAATTAGTACCTTCAAATACCCTTTGACAAAAATCTTCGTTTTAATATTTCTTCCTCACATAACATTCAACGTACAACAGCACAAAAGAAACTAGGAAATGTTCAATAGCAAAGTAATATTAACTCAGAAATATAATTTCCAGTTGCATGTTTTACAAAGATTACTTTGTTTTTAAATAAGCTACCAGTTAAAAAGCTGTGCTACAACTCAGAGAGAGAGAAAAAAAAAAAAATCAAACAACAACAAAACACAAACGAACAAACAAAACACTTATGCAGAGCTATTGCTTAAGCAAGCATGAAGTTCCAGTTGGGTAAAAGTCACAATCACAGCATTGACACACACTTTGCTTTCAAGGTATGGTTTAAGTTGAAATCTAGACTGTATTGTTGTTAACACTGAAAAGCTGAAGTACATGCTTTTAGGAAAGCATTTACATTGCATTTTTTAAAAATACAAAAAATAAGCAATCCATTCTACATTTGCACAAAAAGAGCTTTATTAAGCATACATGTTGCATCCATTTTAACATGCTTACTCCTTTCACTATACTTTTGTCTCATTTAGTTCATATATATCTATATATTTTGGTATCAGTAATTGAAACCATCTTCTGAAAACTATATATAAAAGCTAATTAGGCTCAGTTCCAATAACATCTCTGACAAAGGCTATGCAGATTCCAGCAGCCTGGCTTTGCAGTAATAGCTAGCTAGCCCTGTGTGCTATTATAATTTTAACCTTAAATATAATAATGAAAGCTAACCCTGGTAGAGCACTGTGCTTTCATATCTGCCATAAGAGAACAAGAGAGACAACCCTTTCACCTGCATTACCTACAGAAGATTTGCTGACAGTGTAAACAAATGTAATTACCCTTTAGGAAATTCAACTCCTTGCAGTCAGCTTTAGGAGAAGAAACCAACTGTGACATCTTGTGTTTCTCTTCAGACCTTGAACAGCCAATATTTTCAGCTACTTTCTACAAACAACTATGTGCACTAATCTTAAGATATCTAAACAAAATACACCTGTGGTCCAGTCATCTCAAACACTTGTTTTTGTTTTAAGAAATACTTCTGTGTATCACCTTTTTAACAAAATTCTAATTCAATTTACTAAAATCATCCTCTACGCTATAAAAACACTTGAAAGTAAAAGTTGGGTCTTCAATTTTGCGTTTTATAGATTCAATAAGTAAATTAAAATTGCAAAATGGAGCCAAAAGAGAAAAAAGTCTACAGAGCATCATAACAAGAACATTTTTGTTGAAAATCCAAATACAGAATGTACAAACAGCAAACTATTTTTCCAAATCAATTTGGTAATCACTCAAGCTTCCTCTAATTATGTCAGTTTCATCTTGAGAAAAGCCTGAATTCTTTTGTGTAACCGATGCCCCACATCTACTTCTTGCTTTGACAGCTACTTATAATTAGATTTTAAAATTAAGCAGGTAAAGTTTTAGTCAAAGGTGGCACAGATTATTCCTGGTAGTCATACAGTAATACACATTAGAAAATTCAGAAAATCAACTGATATGAAAACATCTCACTTCTTTCCCTTCTCCAGCTATCATTACACACAAGTAAAACTGTTGTGTTGCTAATGTTATACGGTGTTAATTATACAACTGGAACCAAGGCTAGCCACTGCCTCCTAAGATGCCTCGTATTCATGGACTCCCTATTTCAAAGGATAAAATCACAGATTCTTGTTTAAAATTTGAGATTAAGGTGCAAGTTCTAGTCCACTCACCCAGAAAGCATCTGTGCTAAGCAATTGCTGGAGCTCAATCTGTCATCAATATTCTGGAGAGTCACTACAATACAGATGAACAGAGCTGCAAAAGCAGGTAGCCAGGGTTAGAAGGGATCATCCTACTGATACGCAGTTGGGATCACTGGTGATCATGCTCAGGCCTATAATCATGGCATTGGAACAATCAAAAACTGACCCCTAGCTGAACACCTGAAACTAGTTTTAACCTCAGTCCTCAATGGACTCAATCCATTCTATTTGTTTAGTCAGCATTTCACAGCCTTATCTTTCATATGAATTAGCAATAGCATGAAAACAAGTTAAAAATGATGTCCATTTTTATGTATTTTTATATCATACTTTCCACTAGAAAAGCCTCCAATATATTCAGTGTGAAAAAAACAGCCATTTTAATTAAAATGTTGATTTGACAGTTATGTGGGTTTAGTTGTTTTCCCCCCCTCCCCCCATTATATTATTCTTCATGTTATTCAACATTAGCTGCTGATGTAACAATGCCACATGGAAATGCAGTTCAAATAAGTTTGTATTGCAAATGGGCTAAGACTTCCAAGCAGAATTGTAACTTTGCTATTGGTCCCTTCCCTTACTTAAGGACAAAATTAAGGGTTTGTGGAAGTGGCTCAGTGTAGGAGCCACTCCTGAGGAAGAAGAAATGCAAGAAGCATCATTTACCTATAAACTCCATTTTAAAATTATGAAGTGAAATATTTTTTTCTCTATAGGAAAGATTTTTTTGCTAAAATTATGTTCAAAAACCTATTTTGCATTATAAAAAAAATGTGGGTGTAAAAGGCCTGTGTCTACTTTTGAAAGATATGAACAATAGCATCATGAGCTTTTATTTATAAGTGTTCCATTACATAACCTGTTATTGCAATATATGTACAACACTTCAATCGGTGAGAATGAACAACAGACTGTATCAGCTAGCTCAACAGTTTCACTTATATACAGTTTATGATAAAAACAGCAACACCTACTTTTACCTGAAAAAACTTAACAACAGCTGCTATATTTATAATTTCATTTTTAGAAAAGGAAATTAACTTCCCAATAAATAACACTGCAAAGCAGCCATGAAGGCTTCTCCCTTGTATGGTGCATTTCACAACAAGAAATCCATTGCCAGACACCAAACAAGACTAGATGCACATTAAAGCAGGCAGCTTATGTGCAGACTTTTGCCAGAATCAGCAGGCTATTCTCCACTGATTTAGAAGAGAGCAAATGCAAAAATACATCCATGAACACACTCATAAGCAGTTTGCCTACACTTCTAAGCACCTGCCCTCACTTCTGCATCACCACGTAAACCCTCATGCCCACCCTGCTTCTCTCCTTGGACATTTATTTCTTCCACATCTCCCCATTACACTTCCATTACTCAGCTACCTGCTTCCCTTTGCTTGCTGTGGGCTGAGCAGGGGCTGTCCTCTTCCTCGTGCCCCATTTCCTCAAAACTTGCAGGAACATGGCATTGCTGAGAACACCAAATTGGAACTAAGCAGCACGGATTAAAGAAATTGTTATGGAGTGACAGAAGGGAGGAAAAAAAATGAAAGAATAAAGAGGCAGGCTTTAAGACAGAAAGAGACTGCAATGATATTTTAACATTTCAAATGTTAACCACAGCCATCTTGCTTTCAGTATGTGTTCAAGTCGATAGTTTTATTATGACTATTATAGGGAACAAGGAAAAGTCATAGGCACTACTCAAAAAAACACTCAATGTAGGGCACTTCATAAGAGTTCTACTTTCAATTGATTTTCCTACATGACAATAAACTCTCACTACATCCAACGCAACCTACACATAACTAAAGAACCACCAAACTGGGTGCTACTCTGCTCAGCTCTTCAAAATATAAGAGAAAGAATAAATTCTTGCATCTTCTTTTAGCTTATTCCTAGTCAAAATATGTAAAACTAAGTTAGATATAGTTAGACTTAAAGCAACAGCAATAAATAAATATAGTGCAAAGCATTGGTCTCTTTTTCAGTTTCTTGGGATTTTATATATATATATATATATAAGCACATTCATATCAATGCAATTGCCTCCTCAATAAAGCTATGCAGAGGAGAACAATAAAAAAGAGTCCTGACCTAACAAAGGTCCTTTCTGCCCATGAAGGTATATGTCCTATTTACATCAGAGAAGAACACAGGTATTCCACTGTCAAACTCCACACCACATGCACAGCTATACGTTCTCCAGAAACCTACCAGGTTTGCAGTTGACCCCTGTGAGGCATCCCCAGACCATGGGGACTCCTGTGCAATCAGTTGATCAGAAACTAGTTACTTAAATACACACTTATATAAAGCTTCCCAAAATGGCCACCATGAAGGCCTAAATACCCCATGTGACCAAAACTGGGGGTTCTGGTCATCTAGGCAGCAAGAAAGTGTCTGTGCAGCACCATCCATGTAGGGTTAACTCAGACTCTGCATCTGAGGAATTTCTGCCCTGACCAGATTTCCATGAAGAGAAAGACATTATGTTCGGGCAAAACCAGAAGTATAGTGCCTCCAACCCATCTTCAAGAACTACTTTAGGTTCACATAATGTTTGAATATTCAGGGTTCAGATTTTGAGAGTTGAAATGCTGCATGTTCTCAGTTGTATTAACTCAGCAACAGATCAATGTGGCACAGGAGTGGCTCACAGGGAAACAAAAAGCGTGACTCAGAATGAAAAAGCAACCATTCAGTTTTGACAGCCTGAAAAAGCTCCTGAAAACTCTAATGTGATTTACTTCTAGTACAGAATTGTCAATAACTCTGTTCTGGAAGTTGAACCATTCTTTTCCTTCCCTTCTGAAGCCAATAAAAGCTTCATACAAAGCAGCAATTACAAAAAGAAAAAAATTGCTTTCCTAAATTAAAATAAAATTAGTTAACAGCAGAGGCTTGGTCAAATGTTCCCATGTTTAACACTCCAGTACATTAGGAGAAAATTCAGCTTAGCAAGAGATAACAGTGGTCAGAAAATGTGCTACAACCTCACGATTACTAACATTATATTAGGAGCTGAAACTTCCAGATCCTCCAAAAATTTTGGAAACAAATTGAAGTGCCATGTAAGTTTGATTATCGATTCTGCATATGCCAGTGGGTAGATGGTGTTCCTTGCTGATTTGTGCTTCAGTGACTGTGTGCTGAACAAGCTCAGCTTCCAAGTACAGACTCTTTCCAATCTGTCCACTTTGCAAACAATTCAGAATCAAAGTTTAGTCCTGCACCTGCATGGCTGAAAATTAACAACCACCTCATAAGTCATCATCTGAGCCCATCAGATTTGTTACAATCAAATCTCTCTCCAGTACCCCTACAGTTTGCCTCTAGGGGCTGCACAACTAAATAGGAGGACTGTTTATTTACAAATTACTTTACTCATAGCTTGCAATGGAAAAAAAGATCTAGTTCAGCCTTTCTCTGTGGTGCCACGATAGCAATATTTAAGTGAGACGAGTGAGGAGAGAAAAAAAAAAGTTAAGTGACAATAAAATATTAAAACTAAGTAACAATCACATGCAAAAAGAGGGTTTCCTGTTGTGTGATGGACAGATACCACTTTTGTAGGCAGCATCAGCAGAAAATAACAGAAAGCTATGTGAAAGCCAAGGAGACATCCCAAAAAAAGAGCTGGAAGCACAGCACTAGAAGACTTTCTAGAATAAGCACTTTTTAGACAAGGAAGGCTGGAAGAAAGCCTTGCACTGTGAGCAAGGAACCACCTCCTAAGCACTTTCTGCCATTTTATGGAAAATGAAAAAACAGTGCATTATAAACAAGCAAAACTACACTGTACTCTTACCAAAGTTTTGCCCTAAAAAGGAACAACTTTCAGAATTCTCATTGAAGGGATTATGTGTAAAAAAAAAAAAAAAGCTTTTTTTTGTTATCCATACAGCAAATAAAATTCAGACTACACAGGGAGAATTCGGTTTGTTGAATGAGATACTACTCTGAAAGGAGGTGGGAGGAAATGACACTTAAAAACAAGCAACTTTCTGAAAATTATGCTAATTATATTTTAATGGCTTCTATGCATAGAAAGGTCTGTGAACATTAACAATAATATGTTAAGCTGCTAAAATACAAGAGACCAAGCGGTCACCATAATAAGGGACAACTCCTGAATTATCTTCCTCAAATGTGAATATTAGTCACTAATGAAAAGCACTGACATGTCACTCTCACCATAAGAAGTGACAAACCTGGCCAGGGCAAGAATACGGAGCATAACTTGGGTTAGAAAAGATGTGCAGAAGTCATCTAGTCCAGCCTCATGCTCAAAACTAGCTTCGACATTCTGGCTTCAAAGTTATATAATCTACCTCAGCTGTAGCTCTTCCCCACCTTTGATTTTCCTGGTGTCAAATTTACTAAAAACAAACAAACAAACAAAACAAACAAACAAACAAACAAACAAAAAACAACAGTACAGCTCGCTTTTTCTGTGTTAGCCCAGGTCTCTGTTGGTACCAGGCATGGCATTGGTGACTGACTTCTCTTTGCTGCTTTAATCTGCTTTTAAACATTCCTATAGAGCAAATTCCCCAACCCTTCCAACACCATACTCCAGCATGTCACCAAACTCTTCATTAGAAGCATCTTGTCCACTTGACTTCTGCAGAGTTTGTCCCAATCCTCCATTCATCTCCATTCTTGACTGCCTCAGATTTGCAGAAAACATTTGTAAATGTCAGCCTTTCAGCCAAACACTACTGCTCTTACAAGCAAGGTGCAGCTTGAAATTTAATGTGCACTTGCTGCTTTCACCAGTAAATCTGGGTGGTAGAAAGCAGAAAACCCAGAATAGATCACAGAAGAGCTACTCTTGCACACTGTTAAAAATGTAAGGGTATATCTATTGGTAACTACTCCAGAAAGGGAGTGTTAGGTAAAGAAAGATGATAAATGCTGGCTTACAATTCAGGACAAATGGCTTAGTTTTTGCTGCTAAGTTGTTTCGGTGTGAGCAGCTATGTCAGAGGCAACTGTCTTGCTAAGCTAAATTACTCATGCGATATCATCTGCACGAGGACAACAGACCGTTTTGGAGAAGTCAGGCAAGCATAAAAGACTCATGCTAAACAGCTATTAAAAGAACTCACATAGAGCAGAAGCAGCAGCTTTCCACAACTCTGAGGGCTGGCCCACAATCAAAAACAGCATCTCAAACTGTTAGTATATAGTGTGGCTAACACTTTATATACTATAGGAGCAAGCAAGTTTTAGACACTCACAAAAAGTTGTGCTAATCTAGCTAGCCCCTTACTGAAATACAGGACAAAGGGTTGGGGCAGTGCTACACAAGTGCTATGATAGCTGTGGTCTGCCTGCCTGAGCAGCTGATGCATTTGTTTCTTCCACTTGATTCCTCTGCACTTTCATTGACTGCAAGGGACTCACGATACCATGTCAAAGGTACATTGCTGACTGGCCATCATGAAACTCAATTAATATTTTCAATATTAATAAGACATAAGCAAACTTATTAACTTCAAAAAACAAACTTGAAGTGTATGTTAGACTAAAACTTCAGTAATGCTAGTGTTAAAAAGAAAAAGGAAACTATTTCCTTTCAAATCAGCTCTTAGAAGATCTGCAACAGCATTTCTAAAGGAAACCAACACTTCCTCTCTATGCAAAAGAAATAGACTTTTTTCACATTAAACAAATTGACATGAACTGTTATACATACTTTCTAATTTACCGTTCCATTCCTTCCTTTTCCTTTACTCCAGCTCCACGCTTCCCCATCCACTGCCCATTTAATATTTTTTGGCCGATTAGTCTTAATGCACATCATTGTGAAACCGGCACAAAACACTGACAAGAGAGCGGGCAGCCAGAAGACTTTAACCAGCATTTACTCCAATAACTTCTTCTAGGATCAAAGTATGAATTACAATGAGTTATGGCTGCAAAGCATTTAGATGCATCTCTCAGATTTCTATTCTATTTTTAAAGAAAAATAAGCATAGTCATTGCCAAAAAAAATAATTATTTCCTCTCCTCTCTATCCCATTTCCTCTATGGTTCTGTAGAGCTTTTCTCCTCCAAGAAGGAATATTTCTGGTTCTCACTGCAAAATTTCACGTAACTGATGCCCCCATACTTAAGTTAAAGTTTGAATTATCATTCAGCACTTACAATTACCACAGCTGAGCATCACAGTAAAGTTATTCTAATTTCATGAAAATAGAAGAGGAAAGACACAGCAGTTTTATTATACAGATCAGGCCATTTAGTAACCTCTCCAGAGGAGAGAAAATGAAATCATTAATAGCAAGAAGACAACAGTAACTCCAAAATTTACTACAATGGTTGCTACTAAAGTAGCTCCCACTCATTGCCTAAGCATGAGTGAATATTCAGCAAGCCTAGAAAGCTGCCTAACTATCTCATGAGCTGCATGTGAGAAAAGGCTCTTCTGCATGGAAAAATGATGGCAGTTCCGGACTGCTTGGGGAACCACATCATTTAGACAGCCCTGAAGGGATGAGTTGCCTCAGATTTTCTGGATACATATTCTGTACAAGTTCTTATTACTTCCAGCAGACAAGTGCCATGCATAAGGCACTGTCAATTACTGTCTTTCAACAAGCATAAGCAAGCATGCTTTGAACAAAAACCTGAGTTTTTACTAAAGACAATAGGGTCAGGGTAGAATTTCCATGTGGGAAGCAAGTGATAAAGTAGATATATATTTGCTGAGAAAGTTCCCTCTATGTCATCAGCACTAATTTAGCTGAATCCTGCAGATTCTCCAGCAGAATTCTTCTGGATCACTATGTATTCAAGCTCAGACTACTAGTTGCATTAAAGACAAAGCATCAAGACAGAGCATCTGTACAGAACATCACATCTTTGATGAAATTTTGGTGTATAATAGGTACAGAGAAATATCTTGTACTAGCTGGATCTTCTTAAGAGCAGTATACCTTTAGGATAAAGAAGACTATAATTCAGTAGCTCAAAAATTAGGTGTTGAAATCCTGCAACCCTGCATAGGTAAACAGTACTGGAAAGCATGATCTGGTCACAATAGATGATGTTAAGCATAAAATTGTTATTTGTAGAAGAGAGTAGTCCTAGGAGGTATTCAAGGACCTTTTAAGTTGTACTAAAAATCTGTCAATATGAAGTAACAAATGAATGGCACTCCTCAACGCAGATTCTTTAAAAGTGCTTTTTTAATGCTCCCAAGTAATCTCCATTTGGATAAGACTAGATTTCCAAATTCTGTATTTCATTTATCAATTAACCACATCCAAGCCTATTTTTAACACCAAAAAAGCAGACAAGCAGCCTTACAAATCCTTTTCACAGAAGGGTGTTTTTCTCAGGTATATTCAGGGTTTATACTACTTTCTTACTGCTCCAGCATTTCTACAGACCACATGGGGTCCAGGAAGTGACAAATATCTTGTCCTAATTTTGAAGATACCCTTCAGAGATAAGAACTTATTCAGTCGACCTTCTCGGAACACAGTTAACTTTAAACACAAAAACATTTAATTGGCCATTTCATCCAAATAACCTTTCACAGGACAGTTCATTGCTATTTATATAACCTGGCCACCAGACTAACCTAGAGTCATGTTCTTCCTAGCAAAGGTAGTATTTACTTCAACTCCTAACAACTTTTCATCATATCCTTACAGTCTGTAGAGCACTGGTTTCCAGAGATAAATTTTGTTCCTTAAATTAGTATCAAAGTCTGTACCAGCTTAAGATGCCTGAACACTACTTTGTACAAGTATGTTCACAGACAAGGACCACATATATTTATTACAGAAAGATAAGATCTGCAGAAGTACCATAGCACATCAATCCAGACTTATCACTATTGTGCAAATGGTTCTGCTTTTTAAATGACAGTCATCCAAGGTCTTTATGCAGCGGTTTCTTAGTTCTTCAGTTAAAATGAATCGTCCGAAGAGTGGTTTAAGGTTGTTGGAGTAAGGCCCTGTGCTTCTGTTTTTAAAAAGCAAAATTTGCTTGGTTACCACTTAGAAACTATAAATTTGTAGGGTTGCTTTTTGTTTTTAAAATTCTAATAGTATTTCCTTTTTAGCACTTTTTAAATGTAGATATATTTTTCTATCCTAGACCAACAAATGCCTACAGGAGTCCAGCACATACCACACAAATGTATTTAAAAAAAAAAAAAAGTAGTAAAACCTCAGAGCATCTCATGAGTAGAAACAACTGCCTTATTTGCTTATAACCGAGTCAATGTGAAATGAAAGAGTAATGAAAGAAAAGATCATCCCATACGGCTTATTAAATAAACATAAAATTATTTCAAGCTTAAAAAAATGAATTCTTAAAGTGCATACATATATACACACACCCATATAGATATTCCAAAGCTTTTCACATTGGCGTGGAAGCGTCTCCAGTTTAAAATGTGGTACTGAAAACAGCTCAAAACTACGTTAGTCTTGGACTTAGTTTCTTATTAATTCACACAGATTGTCTACGTCAAAAAAGTGAAATGAAATTAAACACTTTTATAAGTATAATTTTTACTTGAAGGAACACCTGAAGATTAAATTGCTTATAGATCATAGTTACATAACTGCAATTCATGATTACTTAACAAATTGCTGACATCTTGTTACACTGACTTTTACTTCACAAATTACCATCTTACTGTTCAACAGGAAGATCTGGGGAAAGATAAAAAGCCTAACTTTTACACTACCATAAAGGAAGTATTTATTCTGAACAGTCAGATGGAGAAAAAAAAAGTACCAAAGCCAGACTTGTCTGACCAACCGAAACCTAAATATGCACTGACTGTTGCCAAGTACCATATAGACCTGTACTGTCTCAATAGTGACCTTTTTTTAAAGTGAGAAGAGAATCAGTAACAGGAAGTTTAATTACAGAATGTGTATGGTATTAACCAAATTTTTTTAAAAAAGAAAAAAGACAATAAAACCTTTATTGTCAGTCTTTGGCACTTTTACCTTCCCGTTGCAAATTACCATCGTACCTTACCACAACCTCAAGAACCTTCTCTTTGTACCGATTTGTGCATTCGCCTAGCCTACTGACCAACTGTTACAGCAAAGATCAGACCACACAGCATCTGCTTCTCCTACAAATGCCCAGTGAAAAAAATAGTCAATATGCCACAGAACTCATCTGCTTCTTCCCAAAGGATCTTTGTCTTTCTTCTTTTACACTTACAAAAACGGCTGCATGCTGGCTGTGCTACAACAGACGGTATTCCTGGAAACTCGCAGCCCGCTATCCATATTGGACCCAAAGCACAACTGAAGACAAGGTTCTCAGCAGAACAAACCATGCAACGACCTCATTTAAAACAGAATTGATTTTAAAATTACTTTATCTTTGATGGACATAGCCTATTATTTTCAAGAGATTAGTCTTTATAAAACAAATATCCTACTTCTAGAAACCATTACTGAACAAGTTTGTTTGTTTTCCTGAAGGACAAGCCCAAAATATCTCATTCACCATAAACAGTTCTGACCATCAGAAAACCGGGATTTTCCAAGGTTCATCGGGAGTGCAATATGATTAACAAACATATATAAAAAGGAAATAATGAAGAAATGTCATGTATAACAATTATTTCATGAGATCACTCATTATATTTCCTATTACTTGGTCAACTTGTTCATGTTACAGCATTCCTTAAATCATACTCCAACAAGAAACATTGTACATTTCATTCAAAGACAGCAAGAAAAATATCATTCAACGATGTCTACTGGCCATTTGCCTTTACCAAATCATTAGGGAAGATAGAAGGCAGCATCAAAAACAAGTCTCCAGCCTCGTTCATTGGCCATATGTTATAGGAAGAAAAACAAAACACCCAGAAAAGTCTGTTTCTTCAAAAGCCATAAACTAGATAAAAGAACTATTCAGTATGAACCAAACCCAAAGTCAAACAGCAGGATTTGATACTCTTCAGAGAATTTTTAAACAAAAATATTCCCTTCAGTTAGTTTTCAAAATCCACTAGTGGGTATTTCCTCACTAAGGCAATTGTATGTTGGCTATCTCTGCTTCAGAGATACTTCAGAGATGCTTACAGATTACTAACACACAGCAACAACAAATATGCTGTACCATTTATTCCTGTGACAAACACTTGCTTGGGGCTTTTGAAAACAAAGCCACAGTTTGTTTTCATAGCCTTTTTTCCTTACCTTTCCCATTTTGCCATGCAGTATACCAGGACAAGCTGAGGAAAGTAGTGATGAATACTAACACGGTGGCCACAGTTCCATTTCGGAGCCTCATCTCATTTCAGCATCACACTTGTTGACTTTCTGCTAGCGATGAGGAACTGCTGGGGTTGCTGTAATGAAGTCAGCTGAAGTCCACCAGCAGCAGCAGCTGGCCCACAGCAACACAAACCGTAGCTCTCACATATCAAACTTCTCATAAATCAATCCATTCCTAACTCAGCTTTTGCTCAGCCTTTTTTTTTTTTTTATTATCACTTTTGGTAAGTTAACTTCTCTGTATTCTTCTGGTCCTGTTTAAAGAAAACAGAAATGTTAAAAGTTTAAGACAAAACAATATTTACTTGAGATCCTCACATACCAAAATAGAGCAAAGAAATGCTACTACACACTCATTACTATGGCCTGCACACACTGCCTCGGTCTCAGCTCAGGGAATAGCACTTGTTATATTAGTTTGTCCTTTTCCTCTAGAACCGCCTGCATCTGGAAGAACTGCATTTCACATGTGTTTGGTTGATAAAGGACAAACACACAGATGGCCTATATTACAATTCTACCATAACCTCGAGGCAAAATCGGTTGCCACACTGGCAGATACGAGAAGACTTTCAGGAAGCGAACAACTGGAGGCCCATTTTAAGTCCTCACTTTGGCAAAACCCCTCAGAAATCAGTGAGGTCTAGTGCAAGTGCAGTGCTGGAACTACCCACTGTAAATCGAGAGACTAGCATTTTAAACACCATGTTTAAATCTACATCATTTATCTTTCTTTGCTCAGTACAAAAAGTATTTGACCCATCCACAGCCAATTTAACTGGCTAAATTCCTAGATAACTTCAGCTAAAGCACAGATTACAGTCACACATGCAGACATTCTTCAATCTGTAACAGCTGGCAGCAATGCACAAAAAGCATGAAAATATCCTACTATGACTATCACTCCCTCCTGCCTCCCACCACACGTGAACACGGGCACAATACAAGGTTATCCTACAGCTCCAGTTTGTCCCAAATGGAGGTTCCATTTCCTAACTAGGAAATCCCCAACTGTTCCAATGCAGTCAGCATCCAAACCCATTATCCTAACCAAGGATGACAAAGAGAATAGGGGAGTAAATTAACCCATGCCCAGCTTTTAAAGAACCAAACCAGCTGACATTCTTTCAGGGTGCTGCCTGTTTTCCCTATGACGAGTTCCCTCTGACACAGGTATGCAACCCACCAATAAAGAAAGACTTGCCTTTCTTTTCGTGAAATAAACTGCCTTTATTTTCAGGAAAATTCCCAAAGAATTTTCCCATTACAAATAGTCAATCTTTCCCCTGGGCATATTTACAACAACAGCAGAAATATATTTTTTTATTACGTTGTTACCAAGATATTCAAGTCAAATTTGAGCTACTGCAGTACACCTTTACCAAAGAATCTAGAAACAAGTCAGGATGAACAACAAGTGTGGTTCACAACAGAAAAGCAGACATCAACAAAGTTATAGAACCATTTTTTTGTGTGTGTTCAAATTTTGCTTACAACTTCCAGGCTGCAAGAAGGGGTTACCTTCTGACTATGATGATTTACTTACATACTTCATGTACAGTGCTAGTAATGAGCTTTGGGCTTTGAGGAATTTTATGCACAGGCAGGACTTGGACTTCAAACATTAACTTGGGAATCACCTAGAACATATGAGGTACAGGATAAATGCGTGTATGTGGGAAGTGGACAAAGTAGATAGTGAAATTCAGCAAGAAACAAAATAATGAGCAGGAGCAGAAAGAACTGTGCAAGGCTTTACGAAATGGGAAATCTGAATTCAGTACAATGAAAGATAAAGACAGCTGAGAGATATAAAGAAAACTTACATAGAAAACACAGCATGCCAGGAAATATCAGTAGGCACAAACACTTTGAATAGGAGCTGGACACCATAAAAGTTAGAGGGGTAGACAACAGTAATTAGGTCACAAGACAAAAGTCTGGAAGCACTTTAATAGCAAGGATAGAAAGGAATCTCAAGGCTCCAAAGCTTCATATAGCCTGGCTGCATAAACAGCTCAGGTCATTCCCGACTACTGGAATAAGCGACTAGGACACTGACAATGCCAGTGACACTGATAGTTTAGCAGCTGCTCTGAAGCAGGGATGTCTCAGCTCTAGCTTGCCTTAACTGCTATTTACTCTAGCGGCAGTCGCATCCCTCCAGAGCAACTCAAGTGTACACAAAGGAGCAGGATACAAGCCAGGTGGATTATACCAGCAGGGGAAACATACAGCTGGTCCAACATGCAGCCAGGCAGGGCAGCCAAGAAAGTAAAAATGCCATCTGATAATGCAAGAAAAGTGAACTTCCTGCCTTGCCAGAAAATCTGTGCGTCATTTTTACATTTGCTGCCATAAAATCTAGAAGTTGTTATCAGGGCTTCTCACTGCAGCTATCTAAAGCTACAGAAAAACCCCACCTGAAGGGAAAGAAAAAAAAAAAAGAAAAAAGAGAGAGAGAGAAAAAAAAAGCAAGAGGAAGAAACCAGTAGTAGAATGACTAAACTACAAGCAAGCATGCACAAAACTGTATCAAATTAAAAATTATCATGGTTTTGAGTGGGCTGGTTATGCTTTTATCCTTATTCTCTGTACATTTTATGCAATGCCAGGAGTCTTCTGGTTCTGCACCCTTCACCTACTCCTCTTAACAGAGGCATCAACAGCAAAGCTACAGTTTAACAGCACTTAGATGATTATTCAGGTATTTCACTACATCAGACTGCATACATCAAGGCCATACCGGTACTAGAAGCATTTCAACACGTACTAGAAGCATTTCAGCTTCTAAAAATTGATCTAGCTAAGCCAGCACAAACTCACATGCAGATGCACATAAATTATTTAACCCCCAGGTGGTCACTTTAGATTTGCTCAATAATTTACACCACAAACTAGGCTAATTTAGCCGAGGGGTAATCCACTTTAAGCCTACGTTATAGCAGAGCATAACTAGATACACGAAGCCTGTGAAAATTCCCAGCACAGATACGGCTTCAGCCTCGCCGCTGCCACCAGGAACGGCCGCGCTAGGTGCCGACGGCCACGGCACTTGACATCTCGCAGGCAGCACCCTACTGAATCACGCCTTAAATAAACTACGAAGTTTCTGTGTGTCCCCAGACACTCCTGCGACACGTACAAAGCACCGCTCAGACGAGAGCAGATCCCCCCATCCGCGCGGCGCGCGCC
>NW_010583660.1:51632-96815 GCF_000705375.1 Tinamus guttatus | reverse complement strand
AATAGGAAAGATATTAAAAGATCCCATTTTTACTCTGCCGTGCTTGGAGGAGGCTGGTGGCAAGGACCCCCCGAGGTGACAGGCATTTCTGAAGGGCTTTGTTTGCCCCACATCTTCCTGCACCACTACTGCACCTCGCCAGAAACAGACTGGTTGTCTGAGCATGAAAACTTTGTAAGGACTAAATCATCTAAAAACAACAACAAACCCCACGTGTTAGCGAAGACAGCAGAGCAAGATGCAAGCAGGCAGAGAGGCAAGAATGGCAAAAGAGCAGAGCAAGATGCTTGGCTAGCGTACACATTTCCCCTTGCGGGATCTAGGAGGCAAACTTCTGAGAGGAACAAGCCAGGAAGCCTCTCAGAACCTTCTCCCCTTCTCCCATACACTGTCTGGCTTCATTTTGTCTCATTTTACGGGATGACAGAGAATAAGGCTGGGAAAAATCTCAAGATGTCGTCCAGGCCATCCTTCAGCTCTACGGCAATATCAGTTGCAAGACACTTTTTTGTAAACTGCTCCCTGACAAATGGGTGTCTAATCTGCTCTTAAAAAGCCTCTGAAGAAGAGACAGAGATTTTGGTCTCCCCACACTATCTACTCTAGGACCTGATTGTCCTTTCCTACCAATCTTCTTCCCTACTGGCTAAGCTAAATTTTCTTAGCTTCAGTTTAAATTCATAATTCCTCCAACATGTCCATGAACAAACTGCTCACATTTTTTTTTCCCAGTAGCCTTTAATGCATTTCAAGACTTACAACATGTCCTTCCTCTTTCTTTAACCTTTTCTGATTAGCTGCGTTCTCTAAATCACTTTTGCTCCTAATTTGGCCCAGATCTTCTTCAAAATCTGGTGCTCAAAGCTGGGACATAGTATCCAAGAGGAAATGCTGCCAGCATCAGGTGAAGTGGAAGGATCACCCCGGGTGCCTTGGAGGTGGTATCCTCTACACATCACTCAGCAGGATGACCTTTTCTTTTTTTCAGGACTATGTTTCTGTTGTTTCATATTTTTCATAAGTTTTCACTCTTGCTTTTTCCCCTCTCCTAGTCCCCATTTCTGTTTGTGAGCCTGATTCTTTTTTTCACATATACCGGTACTTGGTATTTGTCTGTAATGAAAATGTTATTTTTCAGACTACATTTCCAGTTTCTCCAGATAACTGATTTCTCATCTCATCCTCTAGTGTGCCCGCATACTTTCCATCTTGCTAACATTTGCAAGTGTAACAAGCACACGCTGTATTCACCCACAGCCTTATATAAAGTGCACAGTGCCAAACCTAAGACCGCCCTGTCAGTGCCCCTGTCAGGGCTTTCTCCTCACCCATCACCACATTTTGACCTTCCTTACTGCCTCTGCTACCTTTGTGCTCTCAAACCAGAGTCATTACCCTGTTCAATCCACCCAATAGCTTTTCCACACTATTGGGAACCTGCCTTCTGCCTTGACTCTGCTCCTGATGTTACTTTCTGGTCTTTGTGATTCAAAATCACCTCTTCTGTTTTCTCCCATTTTCCCTGTCACAACCTTGGGAGCTTTCCCCAAACGCCAGCTGAACCACACGTTCTTGCTCAGCTCCCACAAGGCAATCCCAACAAAGCGACTGCTACGCTCAGGCTTATTGCCAACCTGTGCTCTTATTTATCCGTTCTCCTCATGTATTCAGGATTCATGTTTCTGTTATTCTGATGTGTATTCCCTAGCACAACAGGGTTCCCAGTCTCACAGTGCCGTGACTGGAGGCCGCTTTACAGCAAGGCTTTTCATAAGGCAGATATTGTAAAGGAAGACATGAGGCAGCTTGGTTCTTCCCACAGTTCTCCCCAAGGAGAAACCAGATCTCCTAGCCATGCAGATTTAAAGGTAGCAATTTAGAGACATGTATCATGCCCTAAGAGATGGCTTCAGAATGTGCCTGTGACACACACAATGTGCCTTTATAATCACCTTTAAGGAGTTTATTTACATCCACATAGGCCTGACTCAGGCCAGCAGAGCGCTAATACCTACCGAGGAGCACGAGCTGCTCTGCTTACCTTATGGGAGAGGCTTCCTTGTTCCCCTAGGTTATCGTGTTTTACACCTGCTCTTGTGAAAGTCTTTCCTTGAGAAAGCAAGTCAGGCCAGCAAGAGAGAAGAATTGTGTTTTCTTCAGCACAAAGCAACCAATATCTGTGCAGGATGTACTGCCTCGGTGGTCAGTCAGGGGCAGCATAAGAGGAGGAGGTGTATCCCCAACTAGAGAAGGTAGCTTGGGAGCAGACATGAGTGATTGCTCCAGTACATGCGAAATATGAGAGGGTGAAGTAACGCAGGAGCTAGGAAGGTGAAACAGATCAGCAGTTGAAGGTTCTCCAAGACTCCTATGGAGTCCTGAAGAGCCCTAGGAGGCTGGGAACTTTCCCTAGGAGGTGACTGCTTGCACGTCTTGCTCAGTGAGCTGCCCACGGCGAAGGAGCCCTTCCCATGTCACCTCCACCGCTCACGAGGTGCTCGGTGCCGCTGGGAGCCAGTGCATGGCAAGGCCCGGCACTAAGGCAGGGCCCACGGGGGCGGCCCCAAAGCACTCGGGGCACAGGCCCATCCCTGCGCCTGTGCGTGAGGCACACGCGGAGCGGGGAGCTCAGCTGGGCTCGGGGCCAGAGCCACGGGACTGCCCGCCAGGGCAGGCCGCTCTGAGGTGGACACCACGGTGCCGATGGCAAGGCCCAGGCGAGCTCGGTCAGCGCCGTCCGAGCTGCACGTGCCCCTAACCCGGCTAATGCTCTGTGTTTCAGCTCCCTTTCTTGCTTGTTACAGTATTGAGATTTTTTCTGGTTAAAATTGAGCTCTCAGTCATGTACTTTAGCTCTTATTACAACATTTGAAACAGTACGTTATCCAACTTATTACTCTGTAACTACTTAAAATAACAAAGATTGTTGTTGGCAGTTTATTTCTCATTCACTCATGCTTTTAATCTAGTGATTGCATCCTTGAAACTTGGCCTGAGGTGTTTTGGGAGAAGATTCCCTTCTTCCCCTTGGAATGAAGCATGGTGATAAATCACCAAAAACCACGAAAACATCAGGTAAGAACTTGCCAAACTGCTCCACGCATCATGTCACCACTTATTAAAAATAGCATTTAAAGCCTATTTAAGGTCTTCTGCTGCCACTTGAAATCACCTCCAAAGGCTTCCAAAGCCCTTCCTTTAACTCTTCTCACCACTCAGTCCCCAAACACAGGACCAGCTGCACGGGTTGCCAGCACGAGAGCTTCCAAGCTCCCCTAGCTCTTTCAAGCCAGCTTCTCCCTCACTTCCTGCAGCCTCTGGGCCGGCCACCACAGACAGCCTCTCAAGCAGCATGAGCTGTATCCCACCTTCCTAATTCCCATGCTTGGATAAGAAGGATGAGACCCCTTCTCTGCTGCATCTGACACCAGCTGGGCTGACTGGCCACAAGCTTGTTGGTCTTTAAGGGGGAAAACATCTCACAGCAGTCCTATTAACTGCACATACCTATTTCCTTCAAAATCTTATTAAAGCCGAATTTGCTTTTTCTTAAAGAGTAGAGACCTGATTTTTCAGGTGGACTTTTTCCTGGCCATTGGCCACAGAAATGAGCATGTACAGATGCTATTGGGATATTATGTTTTAATGTGTTTCTGACTAGTTGCATGGACAATAAGATACAACATTCATTTTTATGTAAAAGAGGAGACATAAGGTTAACTTATTATTGTATATTGGTATATACACACATGTACAGAAAGAGGAATCCATATGTAACTGTCTACTGACAGACAGATACACCCAGTATATTCCAGTGTGTGTAGGAGGGTGAGTAGGGATATATATGTATGCCTGTATATATGTGTAGCACATATAGACAGCCATGGCCAAGGTATCTTAAACGTTACCCTGAGCTTTAGGGATGATTTTTCAGAGATGGTCTCAGATACCAGACCTGTTTCCTTTAAATCAGAGAGTCTTTATGTGCATGAAATACTGCAGAGACATTTTTCAACATTTAAATCTTCTGGTATCTGAAAATGAACATCTTAACACCTACAAGGGCTCCAAAGAGTGGGTACTCTTACTGTACATCTGTGCATGCAAAAGGTCAGAAGCAGAATATTAGAGCCTTTGGAAAGTCATGCCTCTAATAGCAAGCAAAGCTAATTTCTGTGTTCCCTGCATATTTTAAAAGCAAACATATTCAGAACTAATCCAAACAACTTTACACTAGGAGATAAAACTCCCTATATACAACAGTGTCATCATTTTTTAACACTAGTTTTTCATGCATATTTCACTCCACATTGTTGCATCCTTGCACACTAATAAAACATCAGTTATTTTAAGCAGGGCTTTGAAAATGCATATGGGCATTTAGGATACCCTAGCCTAAATATTTGCCTCTGTTTACTAAATCACTGTATTTGTCTTAGTATACACATCCAGAGCCTTAATTTCAAACAGAGCAATTCTAAAAACACGTGGCAAAACATCTCCGATGTTTATTTCTCCTCTAGGCTGACCTAGAAGGGATGTGACTTTCGGCTGGATGTACAACACTGATGTGCAGAGCCTTTTTAACACAAGAAATTGCTATGTTACTGCTAGAAAACAGCTGTGTTGCCAGACACAGCCTAAAAAAAAAACCAACTTCTGGAAAAGAGAGAGCCTTCTTTTGAGCCATACACAGGACAGCATTAAAGCAATGTCCTTTATGTGGAGAGAAATGTTTTTCTTGTCATTGTAAAGACTGGATTTGCTGGACAACATGCACTAACCTCTCTCACCATTAGCACTCACCATCCCTCTCCGAGCTCCTCCTCTCTTTAGAAGAGTGTCCCCCTGCTGCAGCTCCTCAGTCCTGAACGTTTTATGTCCTAACAGGCACGTTCACACAGGTACTGCTGATGGCTTTGCTCTTGTAACAACCCATTAGTTTGTGCTTTTCGCTCTGCTCCTTCAGAGATACACAGCCCCACAGAGCACCGCACACTCTTTTTAGCTGCTGGTTCTTGCAAAATAACGGGGCCCTGCTCTCCCCCACTCAGAGAAAGCGCCCAGGTGCCCACACAGCCCTGCCAGGGCCGCAGGAAGCACTGTGGACCAGGGCCGCTGCCCGCGCTCCTGCTGTCACGCCAGCAGCCCTTGCTGTTAGTTTTCCAGATGCGCCGCAAGCTCAAGATGGAAGTAGAGGAGCCCAATTGCTCCCATTCTCCTGTGAGCAGAGCGTTGACTGCTCCGAGGTGCCCGTGCATGGGAAGGGGGCGGCAGGGCCTTGCGTGGCCGTCGCCCAGCGTGTCCTCTCGCCCGGCATGGCGGGCAGAGACCCACGTGTGGCTCCCAGCTTGGAGGGGACGAGTGGGCCAGCTGCCAGCGTGAAGGGGGCGACAAAACAAAACACGGGGGTGGCTCAGAAGGCTCAGGAAACCCTGAGGCCAGAGGCTGTCCTTAAACCACGTGCCCCATAGAAGCCCTGTGCTGGCCATGCTTTTCTGATGGCCACTGTTTGTGGCTACAAAGACGTGCTCCAGAGCCACCGGGCTGAGGGAAATGCTTCATGGAGCTTAAAGTGCAGGGGTATAAATCGTTTCCCTCACTGTATCGTGTGGCACTCTCACGCCTCGTGGAAGTGCTCGTGCTGCTGCTGAGCTACCCCAGGGCAGTTCTCCTCAGGTGGAGCTGTATAAAAGCCCTGCCAAAGTTACTGCTGCACCAGGGCAACGAGAGACACGGCACCACTCACTCCCCTGCAACTGGAGGGCAGCCAGCTCAGGCTCATGCAATAACGTAGGACAATGAGGTATTTGATCACACGTCTGAGGAGAAGCCCTGGAGGGAGGTAAAGAGGAAGTTGCGTCAACCCGGAGCAGTCTGTTTCATGCTTCAAACCAAACCTTTTTAGCCCAGGCACTCCAGAATATTAGAATCCATTACAAAGATATTCCAGGCTGAAAACATGTGGAAAATTAGCAGCTCTGCTTCAGGTGTTACTCTTCAGGAGTAACAACAGTGGGGCAGCACATAAGGAAGAAGATGAACTACCATTGGAGATCAGCCTGAACTGCAATCATAGGCCTTACAAATACATATTCCTTTTAATTATGTCAGACAGAGAGAAGCACATTCAAAACAGGGCTCTCACCAAGCAGCCCCACATCAAGCTCCAGGACCGTGCACCCCTGCCAAGCTCTTGCTGTCAGGCACTACCTTGCACAGGACATCCCTGAACATGGAGACAGGACCCTCAGTTCCAGGGCTGCACAAGCACTGAAGAAGCCGCAAGAAAAATGAGCAATCCCTCCAGCCCCATTTCTTCACCTTCCCCATCCTCCAGTGCCTGCTGTCTCCTCTGCTCCTCCTGCACCAAGACTCACTCCAGGCACCTGGGACTCAGCAGGACAAATGGGACATCAGACTACACTGGAACGCTTGCAACTCCAGTGCCGTCTGTTCCCATCCCTCCATCTTCTAGCAGGCCCGACCCTACAGCGTTAGGTCTCTTCCTCCTTAGTTCTCAATGTGACACTCCTAAAAACAGCATGAAAGAACCCTGACCACAGCCTGTCTTCATTGATTGCACAAGATTTGAGGGTCGTTATAAATAACCAACTGTTCTTAAGGCAGTGCAGTGCGGAAAATGCGTTTAAGGCAGTGTAGCGATTACATGAAGGGAGACTTCCTCTCCTGTGGGGAGGCTGCCTGGGTGGCCATGGAGTCCCATCAGGCAGCTGAGGAATCTCCTCCTTCAACTGCCAGGAGAACAGGAATTTGTAAATGGGAGTCCTGCAAAGACATCTGCAAAGCTACAGCCAGCTTTCATGTGCGGCCTCAGGAAGTTGCCTGTGGGGCCAGGAAGAGGCTTCTGTCACCCTGCAGGACAAGTGCCCTGCTGCATCCCGAGGTCTTTCCAAGCTGCGCTCATCCCACCGTGCTCAGAGCCCGACTGCAGCCTGAGGGCAGGAACCGGGGCGCAACGGCGCCACGGCGCACACAGACCTCTCTGCTTGCTTGGCTGCCATCTCTGCCTCAGATGCTTGGCAGCCACCCCATGACCAGACGGACTCAGGGCAGAGCAGAAACTTCCCCCTCGTGTCAGAAGATCTGAAGAGTCGCTTTGCCTTTTGGCCTTTCTTTGAAGCAAAGAGCAGAGGTCTCCTGTTAGAACTGTTTGAGTGTATTCTACCTAACTCGGTTCTTGACATTGCAAATACCTCAGACACCGGTGTCATTTTGGTCTTTTCTATTCCCTGCCTGTGGCACACAAAATTAGTCTCCAGAGGACTGGATTTTTTACCCTAACCTAATTACATTTTGGCTTATAATGTGGACAGTGGAGTGAAATTTAACACTCCACAGTAAACATGAGCTTATGGTCTCTTTTGGCTTTAACCTCCAAGAAGCCACAGGGTAGCTAAATTCTGCTTTAAACAGGGAGTAAGTAATGGTAAAGACAGATAAACGAGTAAGCAAAGCAGACAGGAGTTGATAAACAGTGTGTTGAGCATGCTGGGCAACTAGTAGTACTTCTCTCTCACTATTACAGTGTGTGACGGATATGCTCCTTCCCCAGCTCATCCTGACTTCTCACACGTAGCCCTGTTCAGGTGTTAACTACCACATTATCTGATCCTGGTAGTTGCCTCCCTGATCTCTTTCCCCACCCAGACATTAACCATCAATAACAGTCCTGATGACCCTATCCTGATGGGGAGATAAGGCTAACTGTGAGTACACCAGCCAACAGTCATTTCTGAATTGAAAGAATGACTATCAATCAATCATCTTATCCCATAAATATGGGGACAGCCCAAGAGCCCATTGAGCTCTCCTTGCATGGCAGCAGGCTGCACGCCAGGATCTTCCCTTGAGCAGGGACGCCTCTCAAGGATACTCAAGGATCTCGAGGTTAAGAGATCCTTCTCACTACAGATTCGTGGTAAGTGACTATAGCGTGCCTTTCTCTTTTTGAATTTGTAAACTTTACTTTGTAACTTTGTCCCTTAGACATAAACCATTGACCGGGTCTGGGACTAGGACTGGATCCAGCTGCACCCAGACTCCTCTCAGAAGGAGTTTGGAAAGCAACGAGGTCCAATCCGAACCTTGTAACACAACGGGAGGGTGTCCTTGACAATTCTGTGTGTGTCTTGAACCTCCATGCAGTAACTAATAAGTGACCTTCCCATAGAATCTTGTGAAATCATTGTCATTACCAATAAAACCTATTCCTATCTCTTTCCGACGAGTGAAGTGCATTGTGTCACTCACCCCCACCACCACTCATTCCGTGACATGGTGTAGAAGGTCTAGAGGCCTGAGTCACCCACCCACACAGAGCACTATGCTTACTGAGTGCTGCTGGTTTTGATGGGAGCTTGGTGGTTTTGTTTTACAATATTGGCTAATGCACTCTTGATAATTTAAGTGTCACTTTGAATATCATTTGAACAATGCCCTGAAACATAAAAATCCTGATTAAAATATCTTATTCCATCTGCTGCTTCTTTCCTGCTGTTGTTTTGATACGTCTTTTCAGCAAGGGAGAGTCAGGCAGTAACATCACGGGAGGCAGGGCTGCCAACTCACACTCCTCACCTCTGTGTTGGACACCACAGGATGCCTCACACTCGCTCGCAAGCAGGGCCATTCCTCAAGAGTTAAGAGAGCTTTATAAAGCATCAGGAGTCTTACCAGGCACTTTACCAGGACTTGACTTTTTCTCCAAGTCTCTTTCTTCATTTCTGGGTTCGGCAGACTCAGTGACTTTGTCCTGTTTCTCCCTGCTTGCATTGGTATTTGGAACAGTTATGTTTTGTAAGACAGGCTTCTTCGGCAATGGAGGTTTGCCACTAATCTGATCAGAGGACTTGGCTTTGGATTTGATGTTATCATTTAAAGAACCACCAATATTTGTATCATTCGTCCTTCTGATCTGCGCCTTTTCACCTTTTGGAAATGAAGTCAATCCTTCATTTTCCAAATTAAACTCTTCACTGTACCTCTTAACCCCTTTTGATTCGTGTGAAGAGTTGTCTCCAAATTTCAAGGAGAGTGAGGTGGATCTAAGTTTTACTTGAAAAGGACTTTTATCTTCACAGTCAGGCTGACTCTGCGATACCACAGAAGAATCACTTGAGACTGGACCCGCATCAACAGCCTGAGAGACACAGCCAGCCAACGTCTCTGCAGATTGGCCTGTGTTCTCACTGCTGCCCTCTGGCAGCAAAGTCCGGTTTTTGTCGCTGTCTTTCCTCTCCCCCGGATCGGATGGCACCTGCAAATCTTTCCACATCTCATTTCTCAAGGATGTTTTTGCTTTGGACAGGAAGAATCTGGTATTCAATGGATTCTCACCTGTTGAGCTTTCTGGGAAGTGTAGGCTTCTGGTCCTTGGCCTTTCTCGTGCAGAGGACACAGAAAATTTTCTCAAGGCATCGAGTTCATTGACTGCTTTTTCCGCTTTCTTCCCCCAAATTTCCTCTTTGTGGGCCAGTAACTGACAGTTCTTATCAGAAGGAACTACCTCTTGTGTATTCTTTGTTTTCTCTAGATCCCAGGAAGCAGATGATCTCATCTCTGTTGAAGAAATAGGATGTGGAATATGGGAAGGGAAAGCAAATGAGTCCATATTCTGGGAAGAACCTATGGGAAACTGCTGGGTAGATTCTGATAACACAGCAACCTCTTTCTTTGCTTCATTACAGGGTGTTTCCACATTATTACAGCGCATTTCCACATGTGTCTGATCTTCCTGTTTGCCTTCTTCTGAACTGTCCAAACAGAGAAGACTATATTTATTAAGGGAAATATCTTCTTCGGATGCTGTTTTGCATACTGAAGATACAGTAGGAAGCTCCTTATGTTCTTGATCTAGAGTATCAACTGACTCATCACACTTATCTCCAGACAACAGAGACAGTGCTTCCGAGGAATCTTTTCGCTTCTGTATTTCTGTGTCTAGACTGGAGCAGGGAGAAGTTGTGTGGTCTTCACCTTCCAGCAGCAATGAGAAATCAGGCTTTGTGCACACAGTTTCCTGCATTGGTTGGCAGCGCTCTGGTTTATTCTCTGGTAGCAGGGCTTCCTGCACAGCAGCAGACTCAGGAGCAGGATGAGTCACTGCTGGTCTCAAACCAGGGAAAAGGTCCTCGGGTGCCCTGGGCTTCTGCCAGGAAGCCACATCCTGTGCTGCAGCTGCGCCGCACGGCAGCTCTTGCTCACTGGTTTTCAGCGGAGTATCTGGCAAGTCTATCTGCATCTCTTTGCCATCATCCTCCTCTTCCTCTGGTGTACAGCTTAAATCAGACAGAGATTCAGACTGGGTCCTCTGAAACAAAGAAATTCAGAAAACACCATTACCACGTGCAGATTCACTTTTTCTTTCCCATCTGTTGTTGTATTTACAGCTGATATCTTAGAAAGGCAGTACTTGCCTTCCATGATGAGCATGCTGTGTTCATAACCTACACACAGGATGCTTATTTGGCTAAGGAAATCATGGTATAATGCATTTAACGAATATAAAAGCAATCAACGACACTTCCTTCTGCACAACTGGTGCTTTCATGCCTCTATAGATAGGGAGTTCATCAAAACAATGGCCACTGGACTGTCCTTGGCACTTGATGCCCTAGAACATACTGGATATGTTGTGTTGCTCTTGGGCAAAAAGCAGCACTTGAAAGAGAAAAATCTGTCCCTTTGTATTTTGCCATTCCATTACAGGATTAAAAATAAAACTACCCATTCTTTCCCATATATGACCTTGAAGAGGCAAGTGTACACAGAAAAAAAGAGCAAAAAAAAAAAATCTACTGAATAAGTCCTTGAGGTTATGACACACTATGCCAGCTGAGTATCTATCCCCATACAGCAATTGTCTAGTCACTTTGACATAGCATTAAAGTAATGTCTCCTTTGTGTGAAGCCTTTTTTTTTTTTCTTTTTAAAAGTTAGGCTATCTGATCAAAGTTTAAAATACATGTACAGTCATCTGTGAAATCTTTGTGACTGAGCTTCAGGTAAGCTTCTATAAATATGTACTTAGGACTGCTAAATATACAGGATTATTCCAAGGCATGTTATGAAGCTGTTGAATATGCATTTTCATATGGTGCCTGTATTATTGGCTTACTGAATCACTGTAGTTTGTTGGGTAAATATGTGTTTTGGGTGCAGGCCCTAGTTCTAAGAACACAAGACCTGCAGTCTGAAAACACTTTTAGGACTCACATAATTTCCAGATTTGCAAATACAATTGCAAAGACAACCCTAGAATGTCACCTTTGTTCACAGTCCATATCCACTGAGGATCCGGGAATACAAAAGCAGATGATGTTAGTTAGCAAGCCAGGAGCAAAATGCACAGGTGAAAGTGGGCAGGGAAACATTTCAAAATTGTAATTTTTAGCAATAGGTATAAACATTCTCTATGGGAAACCAGGAGGGCTCAATCATCTGGCAGTTTAAAACAGACAAAGGAATGATGTTCTTAACAGTAAGCAAGCCAATTTAATGGCTTTAGTGCGTTTAAAACATTGAAGGAAATCCCAGATAATAAAGTGCAAATATTGTAGTAAGAATTGTAAACTTTAGGTGGAAAACGGGAGAAAAAGAAGAATTATTAAATAATCTTTGTCATAAGATGCAAAAAAAGAAGCAAATAAGAAGTGTTTTGAAGGACTGTTTAGAACCCAACAGTTTCAGCTATACTCATTTTTCCTCCATGAAGACATATTTTTAAGTGTCTGTAGAGAACGTAGAAGGACAAGCTTGGAAAGAAGGCTGAATGCAGAAGTCCTAAAGACCACTCTTTGGTCCCAAGTGCAGGTCATAACTTAGTTCTGCAATTTTTGAAACTATAATCCCAATGATGTTTGATAAGTTAAAAAAACAGGCAGACAAACAAAACCATAAAGAAATACAAAGTCTCTCAAAGTGTCAAGATTTTACAAGATCTTTCAGGACAGAAAAAGTCCACAAGTTGATCATTTTTGAGAAGGTAAAATTTAAAAAGAAAGAATAGAAGCAGTCAGCCTCAACTTCATTGCAGCCAAAATACTAAATTGTACTGCACAGTAATGTTATGAAGAACCATTCACGTAAACTGCTGTATCAAGAGAAGTAACAAGTAATCACATAATATTTATTCTGTGCTTACGGACTACTCCAGATACATATTAAATAAAGCTATTAAAACCCAACCAAATAACCATGCACCCATCTGACTTTTCTTAACCCGTCTGAATTTGCATATGAAATCCAGGAAGAAATTCCAGATTTTGTTTAAATAATGACACAGTTTTTGCTTTTTGTTGTTGTTGTTGTTTTTAATAATTACCTGAGAAAATCTTCTCATTTTACTGGATCTCTGATTCCGGGGTTTTATTAAAAGTTTATGTTTAGCAGCAGAATTATCCAAGCAAGAGGAGAGCTCAGGTGGAGCATCAAAATTGGCCGTGGGCGAGATGCTGCTGTCAGATATCCGGGGAGCTCCAGTTTTAGCACTTCCCTGCCTAGGGAACCGCTGGTCGGCTGTAGATTGAGGTCTAGATGGACTCAGCGTGACCTAAAACAAAAATAGAGATTCCCCAAATGGAGAATCAGACAAAAAAAAACACAAGCCATGAGAACAACAAACCGGGAAGGAGGTGTGTTTATTTTGTGGTTTTTAGTTCGGTTTATTTTGTGGCATTTTGTAATTGCCTTGGTTTCTTTCTGACTTCTTTTTAAAATACACTGCATTTCCTAGTGTTGCACATGGAATATTAGCAATGTGTTAGCAATTTTTGCATTTTTAGCAGCAAGAATGCCATGCTATGTATCCCAGTAGGAGAGAACAAGTCACATTTAACTAAAAGATCTAAAGCATAGAAATACACAATCAGCATGTTTTTAGCAAATGCATTTATGAAGAGTACCAGTCCTAATGGGTAAATTTCCTTTCTGGGTCTCTCCTACAGGATTTGTCCGGACTCCTACCCAGAGTTGCACTGGTTCAGAGCACCTCTAACTTTCTACATTTTATCAGTTTCCTTCCAACTCTACAATATCCTCTTAATGAGAAAAAGAATAAAACATCAATGGCATTAACAGTTCAGTTACCTTCCTCTTTTTCATAATTTATTTGTATTTGCAAAATTATTAGGGAGTTTACCCTGAAGCATATTTTATGTATAGACTATTTTAGGGAAGGAAATGGTGGGCAATTCCTACTAGTGGCCTGGAACTTCCAACCTGACCCGTAACCCATCCAGAAATAACTTCTGGATGCCCCCAAAGGAAGCTGTACTTTCGTGATGCTGAAATTCACCTTTCCTGAGTGCCTCAGCAAAACCACCCAAGCCTGGGGCCAATGCAAAAAGATTGAACCTTACGAAAATGACTCTTTAAAAATAAGTTTTCTTTTCTCTTTGATTCAGTTTTTGCAAGTAGGTAAAATGGTACTATTTTGAGACATCTGTCTCAATATTAAAACGACCTCTGCCAGCTCTTGATAACAATCCTCTGAAGGCTTGAAATTCCAGTGCCTTTCATTATGGAAGTTTTCCTTCTTTGTCATGCCCCATACAGCTGGACAGAAGACTTCTGGAAGTCATATTTTATTGAGGGGAATGGCTGGGGGAAAGCAAGAGCTGTACAGTGTTTATTTTATTTAGGCAGGAAAAAGCATCAGCGTTTTCTGCATGCAGAGTTCTGCACATGCACTGCAGACAGAAGATAATCTGGAATATAGTCAGGGCCTGCTACCGCTTCCTCTACATCCGGCGAAGAACTCCCACTGATTTTAATGGAGGCTGGATCCACAACTTCCAATAGCTTTCTATGAAGAAAAAGATACAACAGCACCAAAAAGCACCTTGCTCAGCCATGCTGAATAATGGATGCTCTGGCTAATTTGCGGTAGGGTTTCTCTGCACTATCTGCAATGTCGTACTCAAACATGACTAATGTACAACAACGATACATGGCTGCATTATACATTAGTGCCTAGCAATGAATACACTGACATTTCAGCTGCCTGATAAAGATACAGCCCATGTTCTCTTTCAAGGCCTATTATTATTTACTTGTCTTTTTTTTTTTTCTTTTTTTCTTTTTTTTCCCTTTCCTGGCTTCCGTTTTGCCTTAAGAATTTGCCCTTCTCATTATCAATGCTCAGTGTTGGTCATTACACTGGAAAAGCAGGAATCTGGTTGGCTACTCCAGTTAAATTTCAGCGGGCTGAGCAAATGCCAGGTCTGTGCTGGCTGCAGAGACAGCCTGGCTTATAAAATCTGTCTCTGGCTAAGGCTGGTGGGAGAGGGATGGCCAGCAGGGCCCCTACCCAAACCTCACGCTCACAGGGCTGCCCTCCGCTTCAGCTGCTTGCACTGGGTATCACCACGTGTGGGGCCAAGAGGAAGCCCAGTTCCCAGAGCGCGCATGTGGATGGGTCATGAACCCTCCCTTCTCCCTTCCAACTAAAAAAGCTTCCAAGGCACTGGAAGGTCTTGTTGCCACGAAAAACCTCAGAGCTGTGATGTGTGCAGCGCCCTTCAGGCACCTACCGGCTGGCCATCGTGTCTCCTCCTAACTCCGGAAGGAGGTCTGCTCCCTCCAAAATGCCACTGGGCTCCGCATTTGGGGAGGACTGTGCTCGTGTGGTGCTGCTGTCTGACTTACTCTCAGATGGGACTGGGCTGTCCAGAGCTCCGAACTAACTCGTGGGGGATGTGGAAAAGCTGCGCAACCAAAGTCGCCACCGCGGCTCCGCAGCCACAGGGAGATGCTAATGGAGCTACGGGGAGCCATTAATGCTCCTTTAGTGAATACACATCTGGACTGGAAAAATATTTTTACTGTAAGTCTACACTGATTTTCAAGAAATACTTTCTTCATATGTTCCATTTTTTCTTTAAGATATATAAAGACTTCACTGTATAAAGCAGCTTTTCAAATACCTTCAAATAAGTCTAACAAGTGGGGCCAGAAATCTTTGCTGAGCCCTGCTGCAGCTGGCATTAAAATGCATTTTACATAATTACCAAGAAATGGTCAACTTGGGACCAGCTTCTTTATTTCCCTTCTGCATTTTTCCTCTATTCCTTCTCCTATTTCTAGAAAATGTTTCTCATTATACCCTGTGTTGTTTCCACCATGACTCCAGCTGCAGACAACTGAAAGGGACTCTCCAGAGCCTTTCAAAACCACTCTTTAATCAGCCACCACGTGTAACTGCTGACTAAAGAAAAACATCTATTTGGTTGTTGTTTAGTCCTGAAAACATCACTGCAGCAGAATTCACAGCTCACACTGACCCATGTGGTCAAAATCTGACTAACGCCTGAATCCCAGTATCCTGAGCAGCAATATCAAATCTCTGTCATCAGGAAAAGTGTTTCCGTACCAGTGCAAGGCAATACTGTACTTAATTTAAGAGTCTGGGAGGATACCGAAAGATCTACATTTTGTTCATGTCTTCTTAGCAAACTTCCTCCCTCAACCCGTGTGCATAACTTAACTACCCTCTACTGCAGTTTCTCATTTTAAACAAGGGATACCACTTCTCTTTGCGTCTAAATCTGGTTGGTTTTGAGGATTAAATCACATTTGTCAAGTTTTCTGAAGGACATGAGATATGTTAGAAGTTTCAGTTACTATTAGCAGGAGATTATTTGGTGCTGGAGAACTATGTTGCTAAACAATCACACCTTTTTAATGTTAGAAAGATAGCCATTGAAACAGCAAAGCAGATAGGCATGCAATTACATACACAGAAGGTTATTTTTTTGCAGCTGACAGACAATGAAGTAATATTTATACCTTACATTCCTTTAAAAGATTAATATACATAATTGCTTGGCCCTTAATACATTTGGCAGAAGTTACCTGTTCTTCTTCTTCACTGCCTGTTCCAGCTAAACTCAAAGAGCTAAGGTGCTTGTGAGAGTCAGAGAACTGTGGGGTGGAATGAGGAAGAGATTCAGTAAAGATGACAAATGAGTCGGATGTACCAGCAGAAACCATCTACACAAAGTGCACACAATACCAACAAATGTAAGTTGCTTTTCTCTATAGTCTTAAGGACCAGCAAGGACATTGCAAATAAAGGATAAAGACATGCAGATAAAGTACAAAATAATCTGTAACAAAACTATAATTTAAAAGAAAAAAGTTCAGGTTCTTAAATATTTCTTTTTACCATAGCAGTAGAGAAAAATACTAAGGAAGAGACTCTAATCAGCATGCCTGAGGGAGACAACAGATTTTCTGGCCTTTTTTATGCTGAGCTGTGATCTGTAGTCCCCGAACACCCGCATCACCCCCAAACCTATGCACAAAAACAAACCCTCTCTTTCCTATTTCTGCATATTCTGGCATGGCATGATCTTCATATTTCAACAGGAAGAGAGATTTTTAGTAGCTGTTTGCACAGAGACCAGAGACACCACTTTCCCACTTTGAGTAAGATATATATGAATGGCTCAGAAATGAAGCAGTAATATGTCTAGCAAGCCAAATATCTTTTTCTGCCTTCCATCCATGGCTGAGATAAGCCATTAAACACTGACTTTTGTCAATACTTGAACTACTCACTCTCGTCGTGCCTGAATTTAGGATTTCATGGAGCAAAGACGTTTCTGGAGGACTCCTGGGCAATCCATCATCTTCAGAGCTGGCGCCAGCATCCTCCGAGCGCTTTGCATAAAGTCCAGATGGGGGTGGAGGCCCCAGTTTCATGTTGTGCTGTAGTTTCAGCTACCACATGGTAGAAAATACATTAGCATGTGAAAGTGATGGAGGTGTCCCCACTGCGTTTTTTTGGTTCATGACAATAAGTTACCTTTATTTTAACTTTACAATTGAATGATGCTAAGCACAGGTAATCTCTCTTTAGGGGTTTTCTTAGGTAGACAATCAACCCATCTATTAATGCTTATTGTTTAAGCAGAACCAAGATATAATATGGCTTTTTAGTTAAACTCAACATCGAATGTAGTCTGCAAATGATAATCACTTAGTAATCAAATGTTCAACTACAAAGGCTATGAGAAAAAAAAAAAAGCCTGGAAAGATATCCCATCTCTTGCATTGAAAAGATGTATGTGGTGTCCATTACCTGTAAAGCTCTAATTCGATCAGAAACGTTCTCCTGAGAAAACACTCTTACTGGCCTGGCAGGCTCTTGCCCAGTCTCTGGGATGAAAATGCTGTCATGGGACAAAGCTCTGCTCCCCATAATGCCTTTGTGGGTCCTAGAATAACACAACAAACAGTGAAAGTAAATAAGCACATTTAGTCAGTCCTCTTGCCATCTTAACTCGGATGGGCTTTTGAAAATGGAGCACAAGATGAATGTGCATCGCCCCACACATCACACCTGTGATTCTAAACCCCTCGCTGAACACAATACAGGCATGCTGACCAGGCTACATAGTGCCATGAAAACTAGGCCAACAGCTGCAACGTTGCACCTGTGGGGTGAGCAAACCAAGTCGCAGTTGGAGACGGTTTGGCGCCAGCAGCTGGGCTGTGCTCTACGGAAAGCTGCTGCCCCTGGGCTAGAAGGCAGCGCTGGCGCCGCGTGGCGCCGCCACGGGCGAGCACCGGCGCGGAGCGGAGCGAGTTCCCGTGAGCCGCCCTGTAGCTGAGATTGGCCGGCTTCTTGCTGCTGTAGGGACGTGCCTTGGAAATGACTGAACGTTCCCCATGAAGGTTAATCCTCCTCTTGTCTAAGTGTGGCACAGGGTTTGATACACGCTCACCATACTGGTCACTAACAAAAACAACCCAGGGCCATAAAGTTATCTGATAGAATCATTCACATAACACTACCCAGTTCCTCCTGTATCCAGACCATGGGGCTTTTCCCTAGTGAGTTTGCAGGACATTTTTTGTGGTCTAGAGAAAGGAACTGGAGAGGCAGCTCCTTTTGCAGTCTCTGTCCTACTTCTGACACATGCACCATGTAACTCCTCCTGAAAAGGTCGTACATGGGGGGTTAACATCTGGTTTCTCCAGGGGAGATCCCGGTGCGCTCACTGAGATGCTAGGAGATCTGTGGTGCTCATTTTCCTCCACTTAGCTCATAGCCTGACTGAGCAGGGGCCAGAAATGTAGGCACATGGCATTTCTTCCAGAATGCCCCTCTTTTAAATTTTTTACACAAGACAGCTATGAAATTGCAAATCCAAATACCAAATTGTTTGGACTCAAGCAAATATCAAGTTAATTGAGCTATGAGTTTAGACAAAAAAAAAAAAAAAAGAGAGAGAGAGAGCAAAACTATTTTTGGATCTGAGGTACTGCTGTCATAAGGACATTCAGAAACATAAACAAACGCGGAAGAAAGTGACATTTTCCTTGCAATGGCCACTATAAATATGCTTAATAAAAGAATAGGAGGAAAAAGTTCATCTGTATTCTTTCCTGCTGCAGAAGGAAGGAAAGCCTTTTGCTTTGGTTTAATACATTAGAGACATTAGAAGAACAATTTATCTAAGTGAAAATGTGATCTCTGTAATGCATCCAAGGTCACAGGGATCTATAGCAATTTGCTAAGTGCCAATCAGGGCTGCCGAGGCTGCTCAATGCACCATGTTACCCAGCCAGAACCAGCAGGCAGATAAGCAGTGCTGCACGTGCCCATGTAGCGCAGCACACGCCACCGCTGCCGCTCTCTTCCTAGAGGACACGCATCCCCCAGAGCGTCCCGGGGGTTCCCTGGAGGCCTCCTCGGATTACGGGTGCTCTAAGTCATTTTCCTTTCTTTCAAAGTATTTCCTGGTCTTTGTCTGCTTAAACAATTATTAAGAAACAATAACGTAATAACGCTGCCAATAAGGCTCAGGAACATGGCCAGGAGAGGCAGGGACTGCACGCAGCTGGACACGACCTTTTTGCACGGCCTGTGCAGGAGAGCTGATCTCCCCATGCAGCTCCCAAGAAGGTGCTGCTGAAGAAAAATGCTACAGCCTGCCCCGAGACCTGGTGCTACCAGCCTGGAAACTCCAGGGTAGCAGCAATGATCAGGCTGGACTAATATTACTGTTGCCATTACTGCTAAACACACACACCCCCATTTGTTGACAGATTTCTTTCAGTTGTCTGGCGCTGCCTAGTGGCCATATTGCAAGACGTCTTTTTTAATGGACTGGATGGCTCCTTTTCCAGTCCCTACCCAAAACAGCATCTCTTCAGTAGTTGCCAGTGCCTGAGAAAACCGATGCCAGCACTTGAGAGAGCCAGCATCCATTAATGCCATGACTCTCTTTTTAGGCAGCTGAGGGGCTCTTCTATCCATCTGTCCATCCAATAAAGCATTTGAGCTTTTTATCACATTTCTCACACGAAAATTTCACATGAAAAGTTATAGATAAGATTTTTGGAGGTGCCCGAGATTTTTCAGAGAGGTTCAGGTACCCAGGCTGCTATTCTTCTCACTTAACTTCAGACATTGCAACATAGGTATCTATAGCAGACATCATCACCCCAGGCCCCTCTTCACAGTCAGTGGTGAGAAATAGGCACTTCCAGGGCATAGTTCATCTGACCTACCTTGGATATCTGCACAGGAATGACATGAGTTATATCTTAGCAATGCGGATTTCCCTCTGCTGACTATAAAAGACAGCTGTGGTGACTAACACAGATGGAGAATCTACCCTTTGGTCAGATACAGCAAATAAAGATCACACAAGCTCTGGTTCCTGCTGGTTTCTGTGGGGTTCTCTCCGTTATCTCCTCCTTGCTTTTGAAAACGTACATAAAACACTAGACCTCTAAATTTCTTTAACCGTCCTTAGGAGATGCACTTCAGAGGCACAACAGTGTTCTGGTAAGACATAAACTGAGTATCGAATCCATACTTGAAGCGGGGAATTACGTTCTCTTGAAATGATAACTCAAAGTTTATCTATATTTAAATGAAAGCTTTTTAAATTATTATTTCTTGCTGTAAGCCATCCGCCACACTTGTAATTTGTCTCTCATCAGCCACTTTAATTTGTACTTTCCTTAAGTAGACAACTGTTCAAGAATGTGTCAATATGATTAAAAAGAGGAAGAAACTTGGGGGGGGGTCTCCTTAATCCATAAACACCCTAATGGTTCCTCATTGGTTTAGCAGACGCAGTTCAAAGACTTACTCAAGTTCCTCCTCAGAATCATAACTAACATGCGTCCCTTGTGACGCTGCGACATCGCTCGTGGACTGGAAGAGCTTCAGGCTGCTGTTTTCAGTAGGCGACAACGTCTCTTTCCTTTTCTTTTTAACAAAAAACTTTTTGAAAGATTTGAACTTGGATTTTTTCTTTCCTAAGTAACAAAACACAAAGATGACACTACTGGTAGCATTTGTGAGCTTTAGGAACAATAACAAATCTCATATAAATTCATAAGTGGATTTTTTTCTGGATGAGGCAACACACTCCACTGTTGTATTAAATCTTTCAGGTCTGTACAGTTACCATGAAATTACTGTTATCTCAGAGAATGGATTGCAATGCTTATGACACATAAGAAGTAATGTACAATGTAGGATATTTTCTAATAGAGTTTCTACATGCCTCTTGAGATAATTAGGTCACAAAAAAAAATTGTTATTGACTGCCTGGGATATAGGGAAGAAATTACAACTTGGAATCACTGCCTTTGTTCAGCAAGCTAAATAGCAAAGATAAGGACAATGTTGTTACCAAAACCAATTTAAATGTAGAAATGGCTTACTTAGGTGGAACGTACAGTGTCAGGAGGCTAATGCTTTTATAATATCAGCTTTATTGTATGTTCCAGGATATTTTGAATGGTAATTATGAGACTCAATGGATCACAAAGTATTAAAATAGGAAAGAGGCAATAGTCTTGAAAGGCAATACTAGTCTCCTCACTGAGAAAGGACTCGAATTAGGAACAGTTCCATAACCCAAGAAGAAAAATATTTAAAATGAAACCAGTATTTTGGACAAAACATCTCTATGACCTGTGCATGGCCCAAATAAGTGCCCATGAGAGCAATGCAAGACACCCCTGCCAGCGCTTCAGACATTGCTGGATCATATTGTTCTGTTTAAAAAGTTAACTTTGCCACAAGATGCTACAAAAATCTTATATTAAGCTGCTGACAAGGTGAAAGATGGAACGGCCCTGGCAACAGAAAAATAAAAGGGGAAGACACATTTTCTAAAAAAAAGCAAGAGTCATTTCTGTGATTAAGCTAAGATATTGAAGCTCAGAAAGTCATAACACTTCATTCACTGGGGAAACCAGCAATTTTACCTGAATTGTCCTCTCCAAATCCTTCACTCTCTCGCACCTTAGGGTCCATTATCCTGGCGGAACTTGTGTGACAGTCACTATGAGAAGTGGAAAAAGCATGTGTCATATCACAGAAACAATATTACTTAACTATGTATACTTATATAGGCAAGGTACTAAAATACACAAATAGATGAATATTACACATGTAAAAGAATTGTATATAAATATACACTGTAATATAAATATATATACACTGTATTTATAAGTATTTATTAAAAAAGTAACAATTTCCCATAGGACAAAGTTTCTTAGGCTACAGTATATGGAGCCTAAAAGAAGGCTATGGACGCTATGGAATAAACTCCATAGAATATTTCCACTTACTAAGAGAATGGTATGTTACAGTTAAGTTAACCAGGGCACTGCTAGTAATATCTCCTGACTCAAAAGTACATTTAATGGGATTATCCAACGCTTCTGAAAGAATGAACTTAAGGAAGTTTACTTCCCTTGCTCTCCTTTTCTGCTCTTATTCAAATCACACCGGTTGCTTTTGCCAGTAACACAGTGCAGATAACAACAGTATGTTTTTGATATATGCAAGCAACATTAGTAAAGAACAGAAGGTATTTTGAGTGCATTTAACTTGAAGTATTTGGATTCCAGTTTTTCTTCTTTTTCAACAAATTTGTGAAAAGGTAACAACTAATTTTATTTCTTTGTTCATACAGACAACAGAAAAAAAATACAGATAAAAATAAAATAACTTTTAAAAACAGAAGCAAGATATTACTTCACCCATTAAGGTTCCTAAAAACATTTCCAAAATTGTGCACATTTCAAGCTTGAGGATGAAATATCTGTAACCCAAAGCACATTTTCCGAGCCGACGTCTGTCTGTGCTCTCCTTCCTTCACCGGGGAGGCCGTAGGAGTTGGTTTGAAGCCATGGAGGGCGCTGCCGGGCTGGGTGCCCCGGTGCGCGCGGTCGCTGGCACGGCCGGGCTGCTCCGGGCCGGAGCGGGCCACGGCGCAGGCAGGAACCGCGTCACAACACGCTGGGATTATGCAGGTATCCAAAACGTAACCGGCCACGGTGAGCGACAGACAAATACGCACCCCTAGTCACTTATCAAACACGCTCTGGGGGTCTCACTCTGTTATGCTGCAACAGCAATGACAGGCCTGCAAATCCAAACTTCCATAGGCTCCGGCTGTTACATGCACACGCTGTAGTACCTATGAGCAATACACATCCAGAAAGGGGATCCTACGGTCTCCCTATAAATTATGGATGCTATAATTCAGACGCCCAGCAGTGGCAAACTGGAAAAGCTCCAATGCATTCAAGTCAGGGAAGAGTCTGGGGTTTTTGTTTGTTTTTTTAATCCAAATACTTATATGCTATACAATTCTGAAAAGCAGGACCAGAGAGCGAGAAACACCAGCACATGGAACGGAAGCATTTGTTTCAAATGCATAGGTAGCTGTAAACATATTGTCTTTAGCAAATTTAATGAAGATAATGTATTTCTAACAGTCTAGAAACATGCTGTTATCTAATCTCACCCCCTGAGCAGCCAAGTTCCCAAAAGTTAAAAAATAAAAGTTAGCTTCATCGTAATGTCAGGAAGGATTTCTGAAGATTAGGGAGACATTAGGGAATAAATAATCCGCGCTACCTGAGGGCATCAAGTGTGTTTCCACACCGTGCACCACGGAAAGACACCGAACCTGGATGAGATCTGTTCTCTCAGGCACAAGTGCCTATTGCTTCATTCTCCCGTGGACACCACATGACAACATTTCTCAGGTCTGCAGCATTTTTCTAGTTCTCTACAGCTGTTTCAGGAACTGCTGTGTCTTTCTGGAGCACCCAAGTGTGGGTGAAGGCAGCCCCCCACACGGGTGCCCTGCTGGAGACGCCTCCTGCCGAGTCACAGCGTGAGGAACGACTCCAGCCAGCCGGGATTGGGCACTGAGCGGGGTCGGGGGCGCAAGGCTGGGCCCGCTCCCATCCACACCACCTGGCAGAGTAATCCCTGACGACTGCCACGTCCGGTTGGAGGTAAAACCTCATGCTGTCCTATTCGTGGAGAGCTGCTGAATTCAGTCTGCATGCAATGAGGGTCATAGGCACTCGGAGTGACCTCCTTGTAATGAGGGAAACCCCACATGTGCAGCCTGTGCACGTGCAGTCTGTGACTCTAGTGAGGGCATCTGGAGAGCTCCACCAGGCCTCCAGGATGGGGGTGCTTTACATTTTCTTAAAGAAATGCTAGATGGTTGGGTCAGATATTTAGTATTTTTCAATGATCGCAAGGCTTCAGCAAAACTACTGTATCTACGCTTGGCATGCAATCAGAGCGAACATTGGCTTGTTTCAATCTTCCAGCCCTCACAACCTGGGACAGATCTCAGATCTGCTGGAGTTTCAAGATGCCAGATTGCAGCCTGAATCCTGAGAGAGCCTGTGGATTTAATCCTCTCAGGCCTACATCCGTCGACAGGAGAGGACGCAGTGGGGCAGAAGGCAGGAGCTCGCAGGGCTGTTGCTATGTTATGAAAACACATGTTGTGCCCAGGACAACGAGCTGGGGCTGCCCGGTGACAATCGGGTGCCAAACACGCAGGGAGGAGTTTTATGGTGCTACAACCACAGAAAAATTTGTTTGCGCAGTCGTATGAGCGGGCATGCTCTGCTCCTCCTCACCTTGGGAACGGGAGCTCTCGGGCAAATCATGCTGCAGTTCAAAAGGAAGGGAATGACGAAACACCTGGCGAGCAGCAGCACTGGGGCCAGCGCGCGGAGCTCACGGTGGCAGTCGTGGAGCCAGCAGCACCGACAGCTCCTTCGTGACCACGCTTTCCGAATGGGCAGATCCTCTTAGCACACCTGACTTGGAAGCAAATACCTGACCACTTAGTGCTAAGCTGAAATCAGCCACACGCTCCAGTGTTTTCCCAAGTGCAGGTTCCTGCTGCACCAGCTCCCAGGAGAGCAATGGGAAGCACTGGCCTCTGCTCAGCTCTCCGTGGTTCTTGGAGATCTCTGGCGCTTTTCTGCAAGGGCAGGACTGCGCAGCTCCATGTCCCACCGAGCCTAACTTTAGGTGATTACAGAAATTTCCACTTTAAATTGACAGTGATGTTTTTATTGACACAGAGAAAAGTTGTTTTTCCTTCCAAACTCTGAATATTGAAACAGCATCAGATAAGTGCTGTTTTCCCCCTGCCTTCAGCATCTGACATCAGAGAAATCTGTTTTCTTTCCCAGATACATGAATGCAAAAAGACTGTTTTATCTGTGTGTCACCTTTTCCTTTTTGTATAAGCTATTTTGACAATTTATTGAGACAGATTTTCAAGCTTTCAAGCTTCTTCCTCAGTGCCTATAACAAACCCTCTGGCAATAATAGACTCATCATATGAAAGGTTCAATTAGTCAAAGATATTTAAGAGGAATTTAAAAAAAAAGAGGCTGAAGTGTAATCTGGGTATGATTATGACTGATTGCTGCTCCCCTGACATAAACAGAGATTTGATTGTTTACTCTACAGCAAAACTTAGCTTCCTCATAGCTTTACTTCAAACCTACAACAGGCTGCCAGCATAACAAGCATGCAGCAAAATGCTTCTCAAATCACTGACTACAGAAAACGGAAAATCTAGCGGCTTAAAATCCTCCCCCACGTGCACCTGTGGTATTTGGCATGAGCTGGGGTTTGGGCCTGGAGGCCAAATGTCAACCTGAAGACTGGGCAGGACGCGAGTCCTGCGGGAGCAGCCTGCGCTGCCGCTTCTCCCGTTTGTGAGGGAGGGAGAGATTTACCGCCCTCCCGGCGGCTCCGCTCTCTTCCTCTTGTTCTTTTTTTCCCCCTTTTACATTTTATCTTCGGTTCTTTCCACAGCAGAGTGCTGGAGATAGCTGGTTTATCAATTTATTATGAGATTTTATAAGCACAGAATGTCTCCTGATAAATTGCTAAATACCACCCAAGATTGTAACACTGTTTTTCCTATATTGGACTTTTCCCAGCGGAGACTCATTTTCCCCTCTCCTTCCTTCGAGTGCCCTTTCTAAATGAGCTCAGATGCAAGAAATACATCTGGGAATGCGCGAGTGAAGAAGATGCAGAACAAGTAGGTGTTTCTTCCCTTGCCTACCTCTCCCAAATGCCAGCACATCCAGACATGGATATCCAAAAATCACAGCTGAACTGAACAATGGCAATTTACGCTTTTTTATTCCTGAGTTGTATCGCAACATGCTCTTCCCAATAAACAAAGAAAAAAAAAAAGGGGAGGGGGATTTTTAAAATCTGAAATTAAAATAACCATTCCAAGCAAGAGGAAATCCTGTCCTCTACTCTCTCAAATATCATGGCATGAACATCTGTCTATCACACATCTCTGTAGATCTGGGAAGAGGTAGAAATCTCACTTTTCTTATTCAGCCTCCGCTACCCAAAACTAAACCTGTCAAAACATAACCGATTACCAAAACCTTTCCCAAAGTTGCCAATCATTTGCTTCTCTGCTCCAGTGCTCTCTGCCAGGCCTTGTTTCTGCGAGAGGGGCTCATATGGGACGAGCACTGAAAGGAACATGGACATGAGTGGGGTTCAGATCCCAGGCAAACAAACGCGCTCGTATAAACACATCCAAAATGCGCAGAGTGAAAGGGCACAAGGGCCCGATCACAACTTCGCCTCCATTTCCGAAGCCATACATCTTCCTGCTCCAAAGCTCTACTTATGCCAAAGAGGTAAAAATTGCATTTTTTTGTATTCAGCTTCCAACTTTGAGGTCAGGGGAACACATACACATGTGTGTGCACTCGCACAATCATCCCAGGAGCTCCACCAGCAGCCCAGAGGGTCTCGGTGGGACCGCAAGGCCACCCAGCCTTGCTCCTGTCCTGCTGCCCTTATAGGATGTCTGCACGTCCTAGCTGTATTCCCATCCCTCTGAAATGGGTATTAGAAATATTTTATCAAAAGGAGTCTTGCCTTCGGGAAATTACACTGTTTCCTCCAGCAGGCCTATATAAAGTATCAAAGATAAGCTTTATGCCAATAGAAGGATAAAAAAAGACATTCAGATACTTTTTACATAAAATTTTGCCTTCTCTTTTCAAAGCTGGGCAGTTGACCACAGCCTTCCATTTGCTACAATATTTTGGATCTAATAATACTAAAAACATTATTTTGGAAAGTCCCTGACTTAAGTGTTCTCTGCCAGGTTTTATAATTTAATGAGGAGGTGCCAGTGCCAAACTATTCCTTGTCCACAGGGATATATATCATACTTCATATTTGCACTAATGGCTTGCTGTCTAAACCACAACAGTTTGCCTTCCATCCTCATCAGTCTCACACTGACCCTGGTAACCTTCCCCACCTTTTTTTTTTCTCCAGAGAAGTTCTGTTTCCTTGCACCAGCGCTTCCTCTCCTCCTGTGCCGGAGGTGGAGGATCAGGAAACTCTGGCGCAGGGAGCAGCGTGTAAGCAGCGACACCCTCGTGTTGCTCAGCACTTTCCTACCGCTGCTGCTCAGCCCCGTCGCGCTGCGCACGGTCACATGTGCAGTGCTGCCCCTGCCGCCGCTGCTGGTTTTGCCTCTGCATCTGCTTTCCCTGTCTGGGAATCCAATACCCTCCCTTCTCTTTAGCAGTGTGGATTTTCCTCCCTCTGGCCTGCCCGGCTTGGCTCCAGTGAGTTTGTCACTATTTGTTTCCAAGTCACGTGCAGGTTCCCGAGCAGGATCCTCGGCAAAGCGCCCGCTGCCAGTGGCACATTCCTATCCCTATTGCAGACACCGCACGTTTCCAGGGATGCCGAAAAGCCCTGCTGTCTCTGCCTATGTTTTCCAAGAATTGACAGACCTCCCTTCCTGCAACCTTTCAGCAGGCAAGCAAGAGGAAAGGGGAGAAACACGCCACAAAACTCAGCCTTCCTCCCAAGCAGCTTGTGAGGAGCAAGGGTTTGCTCTCCCACAAGCAAAGCACACAGAGGCAGGAGGCTGAAGGAAGCGCTGCCATCGCCCAGTCTCATCTCCCACGTTGTGCAGGCAACAGTCCATGCCCTGGAAAGGCAAGCAGGGCTTTTCCTCCTGGAAACATACACACACACGTAACACTGCTGCTCAGTAACAACCCTCTTGCCACACTTAGTTCAAGGGAAAAGCCCTTCTCTAAACAAGACACAAAAGCAAACAAAACAGCCACACAAAAGACTTGAAAATTTACCCTAAAAAGAGTCGCATAGTTCAAGCGCACATACAGAGCACCTCAGCTACGCGAGTCCTTCGGTTCCCCTTGAACTCGGCACTGGGAACATTCCTGAAGCTCTTGTATGAAAACAGTCATACAAGTTCCTTTGGTATTTGAAACGAGCACAAGAATCAATGATGTTTATATGGTCTCAGTGGCTTTAAATTCAAGGAAACATAACAGGGCTTTCATTGACCCTTCAATGCTTTATGGAATCATGAATAGAGTAAAATGTCCATAAATACACACAGACACACTTCCTTTGGGTGAAAAAAGGCATTAAGACTCACCTGTAACCACACAAAGCCCCGATGAACTGCACACACAGTGCCCCATCACTTAAGCAAACATATCTTGGAAAGTGCCGAGTTCCATGGGAGTTTAAGGTGCTTGGCAGTTTGCAGAAAATGCTTAGTACTACTCAAACTGAGATCCTCATTTAGGTTTGTCTGCTATTCAAAACAAAGGCTTAATAGTAAGCTTAGCTTAGTAGGTAGTTAACCACACTATGAAGTAAACTACAACTGCTTACATCAGATCTGAATCTGGACCAGCTTTTATCCATTCTGAACCCACCTATCATGCATTAGGTACTTACTAACAGCTATCTCAGGTGTGACATAGTCAATAGTTAATAAACTTCTTTAAAAGTTAAATGATAAATCTTTCCAAACCTCTCATTTGTCCAAACACAGAATGTAGCTATATCCCAGGGCTATTTGCAAATATTTTGCCAACAATGTATTGAAAAAGAGAGTCTGGTAACACCAAACATAAAATAAGACGGAGAAGTGCACAAAATAAATGGATATTCTTTCCACGGTTCCTCAGAAATTCCTATAGCGGAGAGACAAAGTAACCATTCTGATCATCTATGCACCCAACAACTCCAATATTGAATATTTAAAGCAGAGGAAGAAAGTATGGAATGCAAAGACAAGGAATTCAACATTCTAAGAGAAGCCTGTCCCCATCTGGCAGAGATACCAGCCTCCTGCCTGCACCTCGACCAGACGTAAGCAGATTTATCTTCCAGGAGCTGCTCATTAGAGCCGCCATCGCTGCCTCCGTTTTGCTCCGTCTCGGCCCACGCGGCTCTGCAGACCCGCCTGCTGCCACGCGCTAACCTGGAGTCACCCTGGATGCACCAGCAAAAAGCGGCCATGTCTCCGGGCCAAGGAGCAGCCGCTCTCCTGGCTCATCCTAGGCAGGAGCGGCGAGGATGGAGAGAGATGCCAATGGGAGGGCACCAGAAGGCAGTGGGAAAGGGGAACATCTTCTCCTGCCGCTCTCCTCCTCCGATGTCCTGGTGCAGGCACCGCGGCCCGGTATCTTCCCCGACACTGGCACAGGCTGTCCAGGAAGTACAGCCAGCGCCAACGCAACCTCAGCCCTCCGAAATCCCCCCGGGGCGACAGAGCTCGCATATTTCAGCAGTAACCTCTATCCTGTAAACACATTCCAGGTTCCCGTCCCGCTGAGCCCTGCGGGCCTCCTGGTTCGCTGCAGTAGGAGGTGCATCTCGGAGGCAGTTTTGAGCGGTGCTTCCCTCTGCCCTGCTCCCTCGGTGCACCACGAAGGACCCCGCTTCACTCCAAATTGTGTTTTCTTCAAGAGCTGAGATGCGGAGCAGCCCTTGAGTAATGTGGGGTTTCACTGGAGATCATCTCTTGTTTCAAGTCAGATTTCTTCCATACGTGTCCCTACAGAACCTACCGTGATGAGTTTATGCTGGGCCACTCAGTACATATATAACATGGGGATCATAACCAGCTGACAACTTTAAACGCTTATTCAAACAGAGGAGGAAAGGACTTACTGTTATTTCTGTAGAACAGATTGGTGCCAACACATGGGCAGATGGCAAGCTTTCTCTGAAGCCCGCTAAGACACGCGGCGCCAGGACCGCACAAAGCGTGGCCCAGACACGGAGCTCAGTTCAGGATGGCCCCTTGCGCCTCGGCTGCTGCTACAGCGGAAAAGGGGGGTTGGGGGGCAACCCCCAGACTCCCCTCTGAGGCTCCCATGAACACCTGGCTAACCGCCTCTTTCTGCCCCTTGGCAGGGAGCTCCGGGCAATGTTCACTCTTGGCTGTCCTGCCAGCCAATGGAGGAATGACGACAACACTTCGCTCTTACTTTGCTCTTACTCCCTGCGCTGAGCAAGCCCCACAGGCTACACACAAATGTGCAAACCATGTTGACATGAGGTAGAAAGGGAAAGATCCGTCTGGGAAACCTATTCTGGGCGCCACTGAGCTCCTTCCTTTGAACCCTTCACAAGTGTTTCCTCAGAGACCCGTGAGAAGCAGGTTATTAATTTATGGCTATAACAAGGTTATCATGGTTAATTGAGTATGCGCAGGCGCTTAACTACTGCCATTGGGAAGCATTTGTCATAAATTCAAAACTTTCCTGCTTCCAATTTGGCAGATACCACGTACACAAGCTGCAGAAATCCAGCATGGCATGAAGAGCTCTCACCTGCCACCACCTCTGCAAGCCTTGGGCTCCACCTGGCTTGCAGGAGCATGTGGGTTGCTCAAGGACGCAGGTTTTCTAGAGCCGAATGCCAAACTGCGGGGTCTCCTCTCAGAGGCCCAGGAGCGGCGCAGGGCACAGCCTCCCTGTCAAGCAGGAAGGGGACATCCTGGATAAGAGGGTGGCAGAGCAGCAGGCCTAAGAAAAGCTCAGAGAACATAGCACCTTGTTCAAGATCAGCCTGCATCTCACTGCACAGCACTCCAGGGCTGCCGCATCCCGCTGCCCTGGCCGCTCCTGCCTTGGGAGCTTCCCATGTAGAGTTGCCGGGTTTGGCTTGTTCTCCTGGGGCAGCAGGGGAGAAGTCGTCAGGTACAAACCTAGCCATAGCAACAAATGAAAACCCATTCCCAAACCAACCAGCCTCATGGCCTGCCTGAGGGACCCCAGCATTTCCTGGCTTTTCTTGATCACTTTTACAGGCCCCAAGCCCCAGCCGAGCAGGCCAGGCCAGCCAGGAGGCCAGCATTTGCTTCCTTTTCCCTGCCCAGTGCCTCACACAGCATAGTCATGAGCTGTTTCACCCACACGCGCACTTCAGCTCTGTGTTTTCGCAAGACCCCTCAGTGCCAGACGCGTTTCCCAGACGTCCCCCTCTCCACGCTGTCCCAGCCTGAGCTCACCCTTTCTGAGAGGCAGATGCCCAGACCTGTATATGGAATCCCAGGTGGCCTTTACAGCTACATGATGCTGAGGTCACGTGGCGTTTTAAGCCCTCTGACTCCAGCTTAGGCTTGCAAAGGTTGGTAGCAGGCAGCAGTGAGGAAAGTATCCACTTTCCACCTCTTGTCTCTTCTGTATTTTGGAGTCCAAGGGTATTTCTGAAGGGGATTGTTTACTACTGGGAAATACCATGCCTTGCAAGGCCCACGTTCCAAAACCTGAACTCGTGTTTTTCACACATCCAAACATGAGATTTCTGACATTGGCTGCTGATACCTGGCTGCAGTGCCCATTCAGACTCCTTTTAAACCCTGTGGGCCAGGATACACTCCTGCAACTGCAGCAGCTGCCCATCTGCAGGATGCCTCCAACAGAGGCGAAATGGGAGAATACTTAGCACTTCATACGCAGCTGGCTCAATCTTGAGGAACATCTGATCCCTTATGCTTAGAGGCCTTTTTCCGTTCAATGTTTTTTCAGACATTTTAAACTGCAGCAAGCCAGGTCAGTGCACAGGGAATGAGAAGGGCAGCAGGGCCCCCCAGCTCCGGCAGGGATGATTGCTAGGGAGACGCTCGTCCTTGAGAGCTGAGATGGGCCAGGAGAGCCGTCTCATGCCAGGTCTCAGGCTCCGGGGGTTTTGCTTTACCCAGCCTCAGGTAGATCAAAGTGGCTAAAGAGACTCTACTGTAACTGCCTCCTGAAAGCTGCTGTCCATGAGACAGGACCAATTAAGTGAAATGTGAAGCACCTCCTCAGATATTGCTCCCCCCTCTGCCCTACATCACGTAAGTGCTCAGCAGTGTGAAGTTACGTGCTTAGGGTATCCTTCTGCAATAAAGAACATCCTGCCAGCACAAAGATCTTTCCTTGATAAAAGCTTTTTTCTTTCTTCTTAAACAGGCATGTGTGCCGTGGGTCCTCAGAGTGCCTGCTTGAGTTTTCCCTTATGTATTATTATACAGACAAAAAGCCTGGGATCCCAAATTACACAGCACCACTCTGAAAAGCAGCCACTGCATCAGGGGTGAAATTTGAGACTCCGGGAATTGTTTTTCTGAATACTGGGAGTGGAAAATATCAATTGAAACTGCACTTTCTCAGTCACTCTGAAGAAATTGGGTCCTGAATGCCTTCAAGTCAGCACTCAAATTAAGTAGCTTCATATTAGGAATAATTTAAAAATACAGCTTAAAAAATTCTGCTCTTTTACATCTCTATTCAGAACTCACTTCTACAGACTCTCTCACACACACAGAAACCAAAACTACAAATGCTCTTGCAGCGCATCTGCCCTAGAGATTTGTAGTCAGGTCCTTACCTGATGCCACTTGGCTGGAGTCAGCTGGAGTGGTGCCAAGCCACACTGCTGAGGAGCTGGAACATAGTGTGTACCCACTTCTGCAAAAAAGCTACTTAACTAGGTGGCCCACACCTGGAGACATTCACTTCCACATTCTTGAAAACATGGGAACTCTTTTCTGTGGGAAACAATTCTTTAGAAACTGCCAAGCTACCTCTGTACAAGCATATGAACACGCATAGGAATGCGCCCGGCTACGCACACCATGATCCTCCGGCGCTGGTGAATAAAGCAAGCTGGCTATTGCGCCAGCTTCTTCTGCTCCCATTTTATTCTTTCTCTTTTTTTAGAACAGCCTAGTGCTTTAATTTATGCATTTGTCAAAGGCTTTCCACTTGCAACCTGCTACAGTAAAACAAAAAGCAGCACCAAACCCTCCTGGGGTACAAAGCACAGGCAACGACCGCCAGCCTCTGCAAAGGATCCTGGGCAAGCGGAGCTTGCTGCTTTGCACCCTGCAAGCCTGCTGCAAGGAGCCTGCTGCAGCGAGCGCATGGCGGCCAGGAGCTCTTGCTTACCTACGGCTTTTGCATTAGCCAGTTCCACAATAAATTAACTAGGGAAGTTCAAAGGCTGTTTCCAGCGCTTTATAAGTGGAAGTAGCAAGGAACAAGGGAAGACAGTTCATCTTTCCGCTTAACTTTCCTCACTTACCATCCGATGAAACTTTAATAAGTACAAAGACAGGTCAACACCTGCACAGCCTCATATTGTGCACCCATGTAATCAAAAGACCCATTACACCTGTAGGAAACTAACCTTTAAAGCAAGTCAGACACGAACCTTCTTCAGCTGCTTACCTGCATACGCTCCTGCTTGACAGGTTTGACATAACACAAAAAGGCAGCCGGTGTTTCAACAGGCATCTCTCACCTTGCCAAACAATGAGGCAGTAACAAAACACAGAAAGGCACTTCCAAGTTTGCACGGAGGTGTCCGTAAAGCCTCAGTGGGGTCTAACTCACCCTACATCTCACCAGACCCCGGGCTCCGTGCCCCAGAGCAGGAGCTGCCAGCGCTGCCCCGATCCCGCCACAGAGCGATCCTGCCACGGAGCAATCCCGCGGGTAAATGCCCAAGGTGGCAGGCGGGGGGAAGGCACCGCTAGCCCCGAGTTGCTAGGGAACAGGCAGGGAGTCCCTGACCTGAATTCTGAGCCACAGCCGATGCTGCTCGGGAAGCTCCGGCTCTTTTTGGAAAGACGGGGATGCAGCGAGCGGCTCCGGACTGAGATGTTTCTAAAAGCCACCCAGTACACAGGGTCAAACTGCTTTTACAGCAAAAAGGCACCTGGCATGAAAACCCATAAGCCAAAGTGTGGGAGAAAAAAAACAAAAAAAAAAAAACAAAAAAAACACCCCAAACCAGGGAGGATTTCCTACTCGGCTTCCAGAAAAGCTACAAGAGTTTGAACATTAAGATCCCGGTATTGCTCTAATCACTTGTCATTACAAGACACAGAAGAAACCATCCACCTCTCACAGCCTGAGCACTAGGAAATGCAATGACAGAATACTAAACATGCAAAAATTGAAAAAATAAAGTCATCCCAGTGAAACAAGTTGGCTAAGACTCCTCACTTCTGCATATGCTAAAAAGCCAAACTCTTAGCAGAAAACTCAGCAGAAGCAAATAGGTGAGTTAATGATATTGCACAACTTTGCTTTTTTTTTTTGTTTCTGTTTGTATTTTTAAGATTTGAAGTTACTGCTATAGCTTAGTATTCACTTTGTAACCTCCTCAGCACTCATTTACTCAAAGATGACAGATAAGAGCCAAATCAGACCTGAAAAGCTGAAGAAACTCCAGCACCTTGGCATGGGCTGCAACCAAGCCTAATTTAGAGTAAAAGGAGAGAAATAATCACTTCCTGGGCACAACTCACTGCAGTCAAATGTAACAGTCCCGAGTAGAAGAGATGAATTGTATCTGGGAAAAAGCTCTTTTAGCGAGAGGACTGGGGCACAGGGACACTGCCTGGCAAATCACGTCTAGAAAAGCCCAGTTATGGCCTTAAAAAGGAATTATTCTACAACTTGCTATGGCATTTTGTGCATTAAAAGCAAGAAAAACATTTTGAGTTGGAGAGGTATGGACACAAACATCTTTGCAGAAACGTCAGACCACGTGAGCTGTACGATTACACTCCTAATGCTTTCTGCAAAATATGGCCCATTTTTTTCTCCAAAAATGGCTCCCTGGATGATCCTGTGTACAGCCCCATGCAGCGGCCCAGCAAAACTGCGCTCAGCACGCGGTTAGGAAACACTCTCTTAATTATGATTGAAATCTCTCCCTTTCCCACAAATATCTATATTTCCCCAGGGAATCTGTCTATTCCTGCAGTAATTAATGCTGCCCAGTAGTAGTTACACCTCACAGCGCTTAAAGTATGATTTCTGAAGAAGAGACAAAGCCCCAAGATGTGATAGGAAAATGATAGTTCTTCTGTTCTTCCCTTCTCTTATCTTCGTGTAGAAACAGGAAGAGTTCAATGCTGAGTCCTACTCCAACAGCACTTGAATTTCCAAATATTATGGATATCATTAAATTAAATTTCCAAATGTTACGGATATCCTGACTCAGGGAACAGCAAAACTGAAATAAGTCAGGATGCAAAAGAAAATAATCGCTACAGATAACCAAGCAACATTTAGAAAAAGAAAACTTCAAAAATTTAAAATGCTAAACATATACTGACCTACTACTATGGCAAAGTTGATCATGTAACACAATACTGAATGCAATTTGGAAATCATTGCTCTGTGCAGTGCAACTGTATTTTAAGTACAGGCATTCTGCAATGATTTATATGAAAGGCCATCCTAAAGATACCACAATCAGTGGGCAGAATGATGCAGAGCACCTGCCCACAAAAAGAGCTGTATTATAGATAGCACTGGATTTCTGGATTTTTTTTTCCAAATGAAATCGAGTGGAAATCACTTTAGTGCATTTTTTTCATACAAATTCTCCAACATGGCCTTAATATTCTGCAGTGCAATAAACTGATAATAAATAGTAGAAATTAAATAAAATGGAAGACTTGGAAAAAAAAAAAAAAAAAGTGCAAGCACACAAGGTGCTAACTGAGCAGAATGTTAAAAAGAAAAAAAGAAGTCTCTATACAGACAGAAGTGCATTTACCAGGACTGTTATGGGGCTAGACAGCCAAGAGAGATGTTTGGTGTTGAAGGAAATGCTTCAGGTAGGTGCCAGGACCCAGCAACGTCCTGGCCAGGGGTGAGCCCAGTGGGTGGCCTGGCACAGGAGCTCCTGGCAAAGCTGCCGATTGTGGCGCAACCCTTAATTTTCTTTACTTATCTCAAGCATAACCAAAATCCTGTAAAGACTCACTGTAAAGTTTATGTTTTTCTCCACGGGCAGGAGTGGTGTACAGAACAGAGTGGAAGCAAGCAATGAAACCGCGAGACCTGCTGGCTTACAGAGCGGTTGTAGACAGGAGCGAGCAAAAGGCGATATACAGGAGCACTGCTGCTGGGAACGCTGATTCAAGCCTGGATCTGCCACCTCTCCTCCCTCTCAACATTTCTTGTGCTCACGTCTTGATCAAAAACAACGGGTGAGCAGCAGAAATGGATTGGGGTGGGGTACAGAAAAGCCACTGCATTTTATTAAAAATAACCCGTCAGATCTTGCTCTTGTGTACACTCGCGTAACTCCACGGGCTGCATTTTACACCAGCTGAAGATCTGGCCACCTCCTATTAAGAGGAGAGAGGCAGTTCCTCACTTTGCCCACACTCATAAAACCACCTTTAGAACAACACTCCACAGGTGCCAAGAACCAAGTTGGACCCAAGCTACATGGCGGCCTCGCTCCAGGCTGTCCTGAATCCCAGCGGAGGAGACGGCAGCTCCCAGTCCTAGCGCTGAAAAGCCACCGGGCACCCTAATTAAAGGATGCCCTCCTCTACTGCTAGAAACGCTAGAAACCTTCACTCCTAATTTAATAGGAATAAACTGTTTCCACCTCTCAGTGAAAAGACGATGACATGGCTGAAGGCTGGGGGGAAAAAAAAAAATCTTGTTTGTCCATGGCCATCTCAGAGAATCTTTATGGGAGAATTAGTCCAATACACTCAGCACAAAACCTGCAGGGTAATGAATTATTCATCTGAGCAGAGGGATGGAAATACTGGCTTTTTGTTAGTTTGCTTGCTAGATGCTAAGGGAAAATAAAGACAACTGGACTTTCCCTGAGCTTTCTGACAATAACTCATCAGGACTAACACAGAGGAGATGGAAATGAAGGGGATTCACTTAAAGAATTTTTCAAGTGAGTTGGCAACCATTTTGCATGCAAGTGTCTGAAACTGTTATTAGTTAAAACATGAAATATAACTATGATGTTCTCTACATGAACCTTATTCACAACAAGAGCACTGAAGACTAAGGTTACAGTACTGAATCTTGTTTTATTGCAACTGAACTCTGAGTAGTCTCTGTCCTACTTAATGCCACAGGCCTGGACATCAAGACGAGATCAAAATTCATTGTAAAACAATGCACTGTTGCTCTGTAGGGGAATAAGGAGATGACACAGTTTGCCAATAAAACTCTGTTACTAGAGAACCTGAGTTTTTGAGGTGTTCCAGCATTCTACCACCAAATGAAAATTAAAACTTGTGTATGAGTTTAGAATAAGACCCAGAATTTACTTTTTTTTTCTCCCCATCATGTAAAGGATAGGCCAGCAGTTATGTGCATTCTCTAGTTCTTTAATAATAACAATTCTCTAATAACAAACAATTGACTCTTACTTCTGCCCGTGTCTGCTGGACTTCTGGGCTCTGAAATCCCACTCTCTGAAAGCAAGTTCCCAAGGGAAAGGCTAAGCACTTACATAAGATACCACTTCCCTTTTCAATGAATCGTCTTTCTCTTTAGAAACTTTATGCAGAAGCCTAATGCCAAACCACACACATTTTCCCAGGAATAAAATCAGCAGAGCAAAGCAACAAATTGTGATGGTGTTAGCGTGACAACAGATTTACCAATGCCTTCTGTAACTTAGAATATGGTAGACCATCCTTCCCTGTTTATGCCCTGCTCTTCTTGGTCCTTTTTCTACAAAACAGATTCTTAGATATGGTTTTCTCAGTATCAGAGCAGGGTAAGCAATGCTGCTACGCTATTCCACATGGAGCATCACTGAGACCTCCCAATGACAAAACACTGCTTCTTTTGTCTTCTCTTAATTTAATAACTCATTTCTGTTTTATCAATACTGTCAAAGAACCTCCTACAGGGTCAGATCCTGCCCTCCTTTGACACAAATTCCCAGCACCTTCAACCCAGCTGTGAGCAGATATTTAAGGCAGAACTTGGTTTTGTCTCCTTCTTTCCCCTCATATGTTTGGCAGGTGGCTTTATTTAGTGTATATTCCCTGCATTGCCTCTCAGATTGATTTCTCTCCTCTACATTTGCCATCTGCTGGTCCAAACAGCTAAATGATAAACTTCCTTTTCAATCTCACAGTATCGATTCATTTTTGCTGTCAACTTGGCATCCAAAACAGTATGACAGGCAGACGGGCAGGTCTGGGTACAGACTTTACTAAGGGGAATTTTATTTTTTATAGGTCTTCACAAGCCATTTCACAAAGAGCAGGAGTAAAGCTGTGAGAGGGAACGAAGCATAAAGGCAGAATGAAAGATGGCTAGAGGTGAACTCCACATCATTGTCTCAACAATGAACGGACTCCGGAGCATTTATTGCCACAAAGCGGGATTTGCAGCCCCAGCAACCGGCATTGTGAGGCCTTGCACAAAGAAAAGGTGTTATAGTGTACAGAATTGCATAAACACTTCCAAGAAATACAAATGCGCTATTAAAAATAAATAAATAAGGGTGGGGGGACTGTAGGTCTTTCAAATTGCTTTTCAGAGGCTTTGAGAACCGTTTTCCTCTTCTCAGCAACAACATACAGACAATACGTCTTGGCCCAAAGGGACACAAGGGTCCCCCTTCCTGGGGACCGGGGATGGCAAATGAAGGCTCATCAGTCCGGAGCCCTGGCAGCCAGGACAGAAGCCTGTAAAACTGTGGCTGGAAAGGACATGAGGAAGAGGATGATGACGGGAAAGGTGCCAAACAGTCTTGCTATTACCCCACCTCAGTGCCCACCAGCCAGGTATTTCCAAGCTGCCTGCATGTGCACACTTTCTCCGTGTTGCTGATTTATGCAGATATGTTCAGAGCAGACCTGGTGTCCCAAGTGAGTATTTGCACAGTTCCAAGCACAACAGCACCTTGTCTTGCCAAGTCCTCTGAAGGCTACACGAACACAATTAAATAACAAGAAGAGTAAAGTTTAGTGCTATCCATACCGAGAAGATACTGCACAGCTCTGGGCAGTCCATAGTCACAGCAACATTCTTCACCAATACACTTGAGAACCTCTTCACCAATACACTTGAGAACCCTCTCATTATTATTGTTGCCTTCTCTTAAAGGTACTTCTAAGGAAAAAAAAAAAAAAAAAAAAAAAAAAACACACACACACGCACACTCACTTCTAGAACAAATATCCATTTTGCTTCATATTTGTATGCCACAAAAGGCAAACTGTTCATCCAAATCACCTAAGTGAATAAAAAAAAAATCAAGAACTCTCAATTTGAAACTTTTTTGTCTGCTTAAGCTTGCATACACACTTGCCTTTTTCTGTTTCTCCTGTATTTTTGGCAGCTCAGGCTATCCAAAGAGCCTGCCAGCTCTAAGCTCTGCATCGCATGGCTGAGGAAGAGGTGTGGGAATCAAAATCTCGTAACATTTAGACAAACGCTGACCCTACAGAGCTGGCCCTAGTTTACCTAGGGCTTCCAACCACATTTACGATGAAACTAATAAACCTGTGTCAGCTCTTTGACCCTGATTCAACACCAACTGAGGCCAAAAGGAAGATTCCCTGGTTAGTCAGGGTTTGCTAAATGAAGCACAGTTAGACCAGAGTGCAACAGATGAGCAAGAGGTGTAAGTTCTTCTGCAATGCAAATCCCCTCACCACTGTGTCCTGACCCACCTTCCCTGGGTCTCAATGCTACCTGATGCTTCCTACATCCAGCGTTCAAAGGAACAGAGCCAAGAAATGCATCACGAAATTCCCAAACCACTTTCATGTGCTTCATGTTAGGGGCTCAAAAAGAAGCAATGCTCAGATTTCTGGTTGCTGTCACTGTGAATGTAAGGATGAAAATTCAGTGACAAATTCTGAAATGCTACATCTGTTTTGAGAAGGGAAAACAACAACCAGCTAAAAATGTGCTGCAGAAATATGCAAAAGAACACCGGATCTAGTCAGATACAATGCAGGCTGGATCTGCATTTGAAGCTACATTTGCACAGGTGTTAGAGAGCACAATGAGTAAAGGATGGGATGACTGTACCACCAGTCTACCTATCCATGGATAAACACAAGAGGATCTCTTGGGGAATGGAATGCTAGATGGAGAACAAAGGACTTTTATTCTTTCACCCTTTTCATTAAGGCTAAATAGCTCTAACATTATATAGCTTGGGACTGTGCTCACCATGGATAACATCAAAAATGAGGAAAAGGAGTGACACGGGCTCATCAACATATTCAGTCCCCAGAAGGCTTGTCGAGCTTGCCCTGTGGTCCATGTCTTTGCATGTTCACTGCTACTGTCACTTGTTCCAGCTAGGCTGAGGCAAACCTACCCAGTCATATTACCAATAAACATATGCACAGTGCTGGAAAAAAATCAAATATAAAAAGCACTGACCTGCTGTGCAGCTACCGGTAGACAGGATATAAAAGTACAAGGTGCATATGAATATATGCTGGATACCTTTATGATAATGCAATTGCATCCAATCTAGGCAGACTTCTGCAATCTTTACTGTCTTCTAATTGCTCATCAAAGTCCTAACCTGCAGAAGGCCAAGGTCCAGGGGAAGCAGCAGCAAGTAAGTGCAAACACAGCAGGACGACTGGGGAGCAGCACTACCTGCCTCGTCCCACGTGTGCCCGCTGCCCCCCCAGTGCTGGTGGCTGGTGGCCTGCCCTCCCCGCAATGAAGCTGAAGTGCCCCGCAGCCGCTTTCCCTCACCACTCCAGGCCAGCAAGAGCGGCGCTGCGGCAGCTCCGCACGCAGCTACTTGCTGTGCCGAACGACCGGGCAGGAAGCCGAAGGGAACCAAGAAAACATCCCTCATCTGGACTGCTGCTCTGTGGGACCTCTGAAGCACCGTTGTGAAAAATCACTATGAATACGGTTCTTTTTAGCAATCGCCTCTTATTCTCTCCCCCCTGCCACATATTCCAGGTCCCTCTGTTTGCGATTCTGACAGCGCTGTACATACGATCCACTTCCACAGCTCATTCCTGGTGCAGGTTCTCCCTGAACTCTGCGAGAGGCCAGAAACAGCTCTGGCAAAAAGGAAAGGGGCAAGAAACAAAACGGCGTTGATAAGTCCTAAACACACCCCAAAGACCTTTCTGAACATCAAAAATGGATCAGAAAAGCTTTCTTCTTTTCTAAATGTACTGTTTTGTTTCTAATGTAATGATGTTTTACTTATATTTCTTTTAATTATTTTTCTCTAAAGTAGATTAGGCATGGTCTTGTTACTAAGTAATATATGTTCTGATGATCACATAGCAGAGCAAAATGTTTTGCTAATCTGGAATAAGTTTTTAAATTCTACGGTGTCTTCGAGATAAGAGATCTGAATACTTTTTATTTCTCCAAGGACATATAAACCAAGAAAAAGTATGGTTTTCTATTTATGTTGGTTTTAAAGTCTCGAATTTGTCAGTTCTACATAAACTATTGACAACTTTGACTTTTTATATAAAACCAACATTGATTTATGCAACACAGAGTATTGCTATTTCTTGATTAACTTCCGTTCAGGCTTCTGCATTCAGCCAGTGATTTTATTAAAGGCAAGATGATAGTGTCACTTGCCTTGATTTCTTTAATTATACGCTGGCAGGAGCCATGTGAGAAGGGTCCCTGTTGTTCCCTTACTTATGGCAGGAGCCAGGGGGCTCCTCCATCAGAGCTCTTGCGGGCCCATTGCAGCACCCAGCATGGCCTTCACGCACTGATCCAAGGGAAGCAGCTACATGTGAGGCTCTGCCCAGCTGAGAAGAGATCGGATTTTCTGCAGTCCCTTCGGCTTCTCAGTTGGCTGCAGGATGTGCCACAAGTTTCTCAGGCTTATTCAGTTGTATCTGAGAAATATGAAATTTAAAAGGCGAGAATGTCAATTCATCCACAATATAAGCTCCACTACAAATGCGTAACACTGATTGGGACTGACATTTAAGATGACCCACACCCTAGACAAGCTTCACAAAAACTGCTTATTCACTTTTCCAGCTTGGCAAGCTAAGCCTCCATGTAGTGTCGTAGTGTCAAGCTACAACATTTGTTAAAATAATTCTTGGCTTCCTTCCACTCCAAACTAACTCACCAGGCAGATATTTCAACTCGTTTGTGACTCAAGACAAGCGGAAGTGGTGAGATATAAAAGCAGGGATATAAAAGCCTCCAATAGGTAGAATATTCATTTTTGTATACCTTTTTCTTCCACATTAAGGATAATGGAAGGTTACAGTTATTTCTGAGGTCACTGTCTCCAGTTAGGAGTAAAACATGAGCTTTAAACAAATCAGACAACCGTGGAACAATTTTAATCCCTGAATGAATAAATCCCTTGAGGGACCTGGCTGCAGAGAAATCAATGGGCGATTCCATTATGCCTTAACAGTGAGCAAGGCACAATCTGGCTTCCATAACAACCCCCAAAGCCACAATTCCTGTCATAAGAATTTATCAGATTCATATGACCAGTGCACAGAGCCCCATTATATCCCAAACACCTTCTGCTTGCAGCAGCAGTCAGAACAACGTTGTGCTACAACTTGCGGGAAAGGGCTGTAATCTGACGGGGAAAAAAAATAACACTGTGATAAGCATTAACTGCGTCAAGACTCATTTGCGGCGGGGAATTCCTGCCTTTATCAGCTCCCTGCTGCCCGCTGGCCTGGCTTTTACCTCAGAAGCGTTATCTGTGACTGTGGGAAGCTCCTCACTTGCTCGCATGGCCTCTCACAGCAGCGCACAGATGAGCTCTCCTGCCCCACCGACCAGAAATGATCGTTCTACTGTGCGATCAAACACAGATCACTCCTACAGTACTGAAAAAATACAAATAAATAATAATAATCAGCAGTTTCCCCTCCCCCCCCATAAGAAGCCCTCACCTACTGACATGTGTCAGGGTGACAACAAAATCACTTTGGTTGCTGTGATTGACATAGTCTATCCCGTATCTGGTAGCCTCTGTGCCTCGGGCGACATCTGTTCTAGTAAATCCAATGTTCTCAGGACAGCCCCATGGCACTGAGGCTTGTCACCATTCTATTAAACTCTCCTGGTCTCCACTACCAAAATCGCACCCAAATCGCTTGCTGAAAACACTCATCACCCTGGCTAACTCCAGGGCCTCGTTCAGCACTGTTCCAGTAATTTAAAAGCACGGATGATCCAGTTCCACTTTGAATCTGGAATTCCGTTCAGGAAGGCACCCTGGCACCACTTAGTAGCATGGTTAAATCTTCAGTGTCCAGATGCCCGAACCATCCAGGTCTGGGATGTGTCCAGGTTGCCCTGCAGCCCGCTATGGGCTCGCAGGCTGAAATTTCCCTCCCTTGAAAGCCAAGGCATCTAAACAGGTAAAAGGGGGCCCAGCACAGCTGTGACGCAGGCCTGGAACTTCCTGCACTCAGTTAAACACCTTTGACTATTTAGATGTAGTTCTACAGAACCAATTTTTCAGAGACAGTAAATGCTTAAGGATGGAGGTGGGAGCCAACACCCTTTGCAATGTACACGAATAGCTGACATATATAATGTAGTGCATTTTCAGAAGTTAAGGTGCTTAAATCTCATTGCAGATGAGTGGAATTATATTCCTGAAAACATCAAGCACCTCTGTTAAAGACAGATGCTTCTGCTATTCCTAGGCACCCAAGTAAACTGCCTCACATCCATTTTGCTCCTTTATGAAAGAAAGGCAGAAAGAAAACACTACTAAAAAACAGTGTTTTCCTCTGTCTCCCTCTTCTCCCAAGTAAATAAGTAACAGTGCCAGCATATTTCCACTTGGAGACCTTGCTCAGGCCTATCCATGAGCAAATAAGCTGGACTTCCTTGGAAGCTGCTGAAGCCAGCTGCAGCGCTGCCGGACATCATGAGGCAGTTAGTTAGAAGACAGACAGCAGCTAATCAGCCTAATGCAAGCTAGGATGATCATCCGTGGAAGGGCTTTTCAGCAAGCAATCAAAAGGGAACCCAGGTCACAAAAAAAATAAAGACCAGATTAATTTTCACAGTGACACAGCTTCTTTCCAGTGTTCCCCTACTGGTGCATGTTAACCAGACTTCTTCAATCTAAGCCATTTAAAAGAAACAGTATACAGTGATTACCTCTTTTTCTTTAAAAAAGCTAAGAATCACACCTCTTGGATTACAAAACAGTCATTATCAATACATTTAGCAGTAAGTGCTTAAGCTGACTTTACTGGGTGCAGCATTCTTCCGACTTCCTTCTCTCTCAGAAAAAAAAAAGATGTGAAAAAACAAGGCTATAAGATAAAAATAATTGTATGTATTGGCTCCCATTATTTTGAATCACAAAACTTTTGAGATAAGTGCATACATGACGTGAATAAACGAGATCAGCAAACCGGACAATATCTTCCTCTTAAGTAGGTTTGTGAGGAGCAAGAAAGCCTCCAAACCAGATTTGTCTTTAAGCTCACATAAACAATTTCAACTGAAATTGTTTGGGGGCACAAACAGACAGGGTAAACGGGGTATTCACAAAGGTCTATTTTTTTCCCCCAAAATAAATGAGATTCATTCATTTTTGGAAGTCAAATTTAAGATAGCTGAAATAGGCTTACTTTTCAGAAAGTGTTAAGCAATGCTTTTTGAAAAAAAAAAAAAAAGAAAAAGAAAGGGGGTCAGGCAACTATAGTCAGTTCAGATGCAGTATCCCCAAACCACTAGCACTATGAAAATTCAAAACACTAACTCACTCAAATACTCTAACCTGTCTTTCTTCAAAAGCTCCTCTAAAAATCCCGGAAGAATACTGATGACGAGCACACCATTTGCTTTTTCATGCTTGGATTACACGGCAAGCTAGCAAAACCCAGCTTCCACAGCTGGCCCAGACACACAAGCAAGACACACACACCACTATCTCTGTACGTCTGCGTGTTCGTTCAGGCTCGCAACTCTGAGGACAGACAGATTTAAGAGATTATTGCCTTATGTTAATTGCTTATTTTATCAATGATCAACAATTTTCCCTTCTGCTCCTTTTTATTCCCACTCTTTTGTATACTTCTTCATGACACACCGGTGAAGCAACTGAGAACCGATCTCAGTTTGGTTAAAGAAACCCCATAATTGCTTATTTTATTATGATGCTGCCACCTACGGTTTTTCTGAACACCACACTCCTCCTGCATAGTTTAGATACTAGCTTAGCTTTATAGAAGACATGCTTACTGTCTCATAAAACTCTGCACTCCCAAAAGAGAAATCTTAAATAAAAGGTTTTAGGGGGCATTAGCTCTTCTTGTCTTCCTTCTGTGAAACACTTCGTCATCGGCAGGTCTGAAAAGAACCAGACGACTCTTAAGCTAGTGCTCACCAAGCCAGCACGAGTGGTCACTTCCAAATATCAGAGAGTGTCTGAGCTTGCTGCTTTGTCAACAGCTTCAACACAGCCAGGCAAGAGAGAGAGAGAAACAGAACCCAAAGTTTCTGTGAGAGAAACTGCACAGAGACCTCCAACTAGCTGCAGCTTTCTCTATTTCCTTGGCACTCTCTTCCTCTGCTCTGATTACTACCACTAAGCAATGACATTAAATCTCTTCATGTCTTCATATTGAGGAACAGCTCAGAAAGTCCATAGCTTCAGGAGCTGGCAGTTGACTGTAGTGGTGGACAGACAGCATGCCTGTCATTCCTAAACTGCTGCTTTGTCCAAGCACCTGTGTCTCTGCCCTTTCCCTCTTTCCC
>NW_010583660.1:31218-46513 GCF_000705375.1 Tinamus guttatus | reverse complement strand
GTGGAGAAGGGCAGGCGGCCGCGGGGCAGCAGGGGCGGGCAGAACGTTTTTGTCTGGCCCTGGCAGCCCAGTTTGGACTTGGAAAAACTGGTGAACGCGGCAGGTAGAAGTTGTCAGGAAGAAAGCCCAGCAGTTAAAGGATTTGAACCTTGCCATATTAGGTAATGAAGAAAAACACATAACCGCCAGATTGAGTTTTTGAAGGGAGAATGCCATAGGGCTTGCTTTATATGTCTTATTGCAGCAATAAAGGGAGCGGAAATTGGAAAAAAAAAAAGTGTACATTCAGTCTTAAAATAAGAATCATTTCAACATTATTTCTAGAGTAGTTGCTGCAGGCCAGAAAATAAATTACAGAGTTTATTTCTAAGAAGCATTGTTTTTAAAACATGGATGCACTTCTGACAGGTAGTTTTTTTTTTTGTTTTGTTTGTTAAAAAGCTCCTACTTTCCTGCTTATCCTCTTTTATCCTAATGTGCCTGCTGGAAAAATAAAATTAAAGTACAGTACCATAAAGAGCATAATGAAATACTCAGCAAGAATGCAAGGCTACTTTCCATTAGTCGTAACAAGAATGTAAAAATGGTCATTTCTTGATGTTATATTCCGAGTGTTAGAATTCAGATGCAACCTGAATTAACTAACAAGTACAGTTTTACCGCAGAACAGAGAAGAGCAGTGGTGCTGGAAACTCTTACCGCTTCCATTCGTCTCGTGTTGTGTTTATTTTGCTGCCTTCTGCGGATCTCGTCGTCACTCACCCGGCAGCAGAGGAGGTGGCTGAAGCAAACCTGAGAAGCTGCAGCTCTGGCAACAACGTTTTCTGCTTTGTGTACTCTACATAATTGCCTGGGTGTAGGCTGCATTCAAGATAAAAAAAAATGTTTGTTCTTTCCCCACCTCAGGGAAAAGAAAAAACAACTCTGAAAATAATACAGATGAGACATACAAGTTAGAAGACTTGAAAGTAAGCTTGGATTTCTCTACCTAGTGAAAAAAAAAATGCCTGCTGGAAGGAAACATTATTTCAGGCTGTCTCTTATACATAACGTTTCAGCATAAAATAAACTTTTTCTTCAAAAATCCATTAATAAAACAGATCTGATCCCTGTCATGAAATGAGGATATATGTTTCAATCTAGTCAAGCAAAGTCACATAAACATTTTATCCAACTTACCAAGATGCTTTTCTTTTGTTTGGAAAGTGTCCAAAACTTGAAACCACTTGTGATATATCTTTCCATCTTCCCACACGTTCAGGTAACTGCATTATGTTCATACCACAACAGCTATAATTCATTCATTTTCATTTTGTACACTCCCTCTGCTGGATATGAATGAGAAGATCCACTGGATCCGAGGAAAGATGAGTTGCAAAAGAAGCCCAAGCTGCATGGAACAAACTCCTGCTTCTTTTATTAAGGGATTACAATCCAGCGATAATGCAACCACTATCAGCAACACAACACGTGTTCCTTGCACAAAATTATTTGTATACTTCGGTCTTACTGAAATCACTAAGACGTATGGAAACAGTGAAAACTGACAGGTTAAACATTCCTTATATACTAGCTTTCGATGTGTTTTATCATTTCAGATCTGGTAATGTGAAAGACAGATAAAGGCTAAAAACACTTGGCTTAGCACTGGCAGCAGAAGTTTAACTGATTACATGTTTCTAAAGATCAAGCTTTATTAGTGACTGAAAGGGCAAAGAATGGTTTCGAGTGGAAACAGCAGGGTAAAAGCACAGATAAACAGTTCCAAATGCTGTTGAAAAGCTCTGAAACAGTTTTACCCAGAAATACTTAATGAGTTCTTCCTCATTAGTACAACTGTATCTCCACCACCAGTAGTGGAGACAGTCTTCTGTATAAATAGTAGCTCCTATTTCTTCTGGGCTAAAGAAAAAGAAGGGAAGATACCAGAGGCACTGTGCTCTTTGTTCTACAAATCCTGGGAACCAGGATGTGTGCTCAAGTAAAATACTTTACATTGGTTAATGGTGATAGTCTCCACTACTTTGAGTCAGCAAAATCAGTTGAAATAAATCCATAAATCCATAACCAGTGGCTAAAAGTGATTAAAATATTGCTACAGAAAAGGAAGGATGCTTTTTAAAATTTCATAGCATTCTTTGTTATGCAAAACAGATTTTACAAAATTTACAAAATAGCTGAAATTTAGTTTAATACACTCTTATTTCACAAGAAAATCACAAGTCATTATTCTTAGGTTTGCACATGTAACAAATATTACTGTGAATAAAGAGATAATTTAAAAACATATAAAAATAAATTTTAAATACAGTAGAATATTATTTTGTATTGTCCATAAGCATCACAAATGCAAACATGAATGATGTTAATGGGGGAGGTATATGTTTATTTTCAAACAAAATTATGTAATAAAGCAAAAAGAAAAATATTCTACCACCAGTAACCCACATTGCAAGGAAATAGATGCTGCTCCAAAAGACTGTAATGCGTTTCAATGCATAGTCAATAGGACTTCCTGCTTTAGGGAAAAAAAAAAAGTGTTATTAAAAATTAGAGGGCCTCCAATCAGAAGTAGAGAGCTATAAATATGCTACTTGAGCTCATTTTCTATTTTGTACTTCAAGGAGGAAGAAAAGTTTCCTATTCAGCAATGGTCTTTAAGGTTTTTAGAATATACTCTTAAAAGAGTAGCTTGTGCAATTCTCAATGGACAAACACTTCAAATCCTAAGGCTACTACTATGTTGTTTTGGAAAGCTAATTCTAGAATTTGTTACCAGTATATATTTATATTTTATCATTTTGGAGGGGGTTTTATTTATTAAAATAACCTTAAGGACTTCTTAAGGTGATCTGTTCCTGAAAGCAACACAGAATCATAACTATACTTCACACCAGTGGGTTTTAAAAGGAGGCAAGCAGCATTTGTACACATTCTGGTATCTTCATTCATTATTTGAGTTAGGAATCTGAATGCTCAGTAGTCAGGTTATCATAAACAGAATGGGTATGCAACACATGCAAGGTTTCATGAAGAAAGGCACAAGGATGAATCTATTAAAAAAGTGAATAATGTACTGAATTAAACAGAAATCATTTAATTATTTTGCTGTCTCCAAGTACAGAAGAGACTTCCCAGAAGATTTATAGCAAGAGAGAAAGCTATATCTTCTCCTGCATTTAAGGTGCAAAAATGTGTAACATTGATAAATATTATGACCTAGAGAGCAGAAATTCTGAGCAAGTTAAAATATCAGTATTTGTTATCATACAAGTAGTACTCTTTTATATTTAAAAAAAAGTAGAAAGCTAGTGCAGTTGTAATAAAATTGTTGTAAATAAAATTATTTTTCTGTTAAAAAAAAAAGTAATACAATTCTTAGAAGTTAAATACCTCTCAAACATGTATACTGGAAACACGCAAAAACATACCACATCATAACATAACATAGATGGGTACCAAAACACTCTGATATCCCCTGGCTTTAGTATCCATTTTTGGTCAAACTGAGAAGTATGAGAGGTTTTGAAGAACAAAATAATCCCTGCCTTCATTGGACAGTATAACATCTTCTCTCAAGCATAATCCTCATGTAATCCAGCAAAAATATATTTAGATCATAACATCTGCATATAGACACTTCTTTTCCCTGATACTGTTATATCCATTCCTTTATTCCAGTTATATCAATACATTTTTAATAATGGAACAGTCACATACTATCAGTACAGTTCGTGAAACTTGCGTTTTTTTTTCCTGTTACCTGAGATGGGTCATATCCCCCAGTAATAAAAGATTGAGCAGAGAAATTATCTAGACAGATTTCTTTCCACTGAACAACATTGTCTGAAAAATTGTCCAGCAAGTCATGAAATATATTTAATGAAATGTATCATCAAAACGGGAAAGAATGACAAGCCCAGAATTATATTTGAACTCTAAAACTCCAGATGATGTGTATGGTCTTCATAAGCCATCAGGAATATAATATCAAAAGTCTTTGAAAGAAGAATCCCTAGGGAAAAAGAAAGAAGGAAAGTTAGGCGCTTCTCATTTAGTGAATATAGAAATACATTCTAATGTTTCTACATGCAAAAAAACCCAAGGTTTTATTTTTGAAGGCACTCTCAGCAGGCTTCCTAGACACTTCCGTAGTCAATCAGATGCTCTGTAGGAATAATTTTTATTGCATGCTATCCCTTATGAAAATCAGATAAAAAAGGTCTTTCCTACCAGGTGTGCATGACAAGGCGCATGCTTTTCACTGTAGTGAAACATGGAGTCTTGTGCAGTAAAGACAAAAAATGGGAGAATAAGAAAATCTATTGTCAAATTTATTTCTGATTATCACAATCTTTATACAATAAACAAATAACTTGACTGATCTCCCATAACAGCCTATCTGGTGAAACAGCAGCAGCACACTGTATTGGACTTAGTGTATCAGTGGTGACACCAGCATTGCTGTCTTGGTGTATTTATGAACTGTCGAATCTGATGTTAGCTGTTGAGAAGTCTCTCTATGAATATGCACTTATTTTTACAGTCTCTCTCATTAAGTTACTTTCAAGTTACAATCAAGTTATACTGACAAACTATCCTCAATCCACTGATAGATAGAACTTTACCTCCTAGAAATCTATTTCTAATATAATTCTACTTTAAAACCAACAGGAGCTTACAGCTAGAATATGTTCCATTAAATCCTAACATCTATCTGAACACCTTAAGTAATTCTGCTGTTGTGCTCATGAATATACCCATCAAATATTTGCATTTAGTTTCTTCCCCCTTACTCACCGGGCCACTTATTTTACAATGGTTTATTTTTCCCATTCTGGCCCCAGCTTCTGACCCAGGGAGAGTTGCACAGCAGTCATGGGACCTATGTACTTAGAGATGCCTTTGATAACGGAGATGAATGAAGTGCCCAAGTTCAAAATCTTCAGCACAGTATTAACGAAATTCATCTCAGAAAACATCATCATCTCATAAGCAGAGAAGATTTCCTGGAAGCCATGAATTGAGATTTTTTCCCTCTCAATCTGAATTATTTTAAATAATAATAATAAAAAAAACAGTTAAGATTTAAACTGCCAGGAAGCATGTTGTGAAGGCTCCATTTTGCTGTCCGAAAAGGAAGACTGCTGGGCTTGTTCATCCTAAGGGTTACATGTGTTTGATGATGTACAGGACACATTTATGTTTTCAGTAGAAATATGCTAATATGCAGATATATACATATTTAAAGAAAAAAAAACATTTTGAAGCAAAAAACATTTTGAAAATTACTACAAGAAAAAACAGCTGGATAGCTATGAACTTTTCTGTAGGAGTAATCTAAATATGTATACCAAAAATTGGACAAAAAGGTGGTAAGTAAAGTTGGAATTCTCCGAGACATTATGGTTGTTAGAAGGTATTACGGCTACAGCAGTTCCAGTACATGTAGTTGCTATTAACTACATAATTCTGATGTAGCTAAATAAAATAAAACACAAGGAATATCATGAAAAGATTGCAGTTCTGAATCTCTTTAAATTTTCCAAGTTTTCAAGTCCAATTTAATTTCCTGTTGAAATTATCAGATTTCATCTGTCTATTTTTCTTCTGTGTTAAGAACTGAGTTGTTGAACTACGTACCCTTCTACGGATCGGTCCAGAGACCAGTCAGGAGATCGATGGTGGCAACGTTCAGGTGATGATGCTCTTAATGTGGAGCTAAACTGATAGGATGTTGTAAGATTCTGGAGTCGAAGCTCCTGTACAGCACGTTCCCTAAATAAAAAATATTTTAGAGTGAGGCTAAACACTTCGTAAAAATGATCTCCTGCTCACTATCAAAAATAAAAGATGATCAAAAAAATAAGATATGAGGTGCTTATCATGACTCTTTCTGTATCATTCCTATCCAGGTCTTCCTCGGCGTATCCATTACCTGTATTTTCCATAAAAGACAGAAAGCTACTCATGCTCCCTAACTAGGTGAAGAGATTAAGTGTGTACAGTGTGTCAACTTTTTGGCTGATGAACACTTGAGGGAGAACCACTTTCAGTCCCTGTCTGGAAGAATCTATATACCCTAAGATGGATGTACTCACAAAGCAGGAGTAGAGAAACACAGTTTGAAGACCAAATTTATTTCAAAACAAAAGTGCTCTTGTATGTAGGGGAGAGGGCAAAAGGGCAAAAGGTACCAACTGGCAAAAACAAGAACCAACCAAACCCAGCTCCGGCTGGATGCGGCTTACTGACTAGACACAAGACCACGTTAAAGCTGACCTTTTCTGTGATTAGATATCCCAACTTATGCAAGCCTCAGATGAGGCTGGATTGGCTATCAGGGCGCACGTAAGACACATGTATCGCGTTGTTTGCTTATAAATGAGGTAGTAACCCAATAAGATTGCTATTGGCCATGAGCTTTTAGCCCCTATTTCTTGATACCGGACCCGCACTTGTATTTGCATACAGTCTGGCATATTTTATACATCTGAAGAAGCAAAAAATGCTGTTACTTTTAAAGTTACTTGCAAATCTAACTCAAAAGTTTGACAAATTTGCTATAACTTCAGAGTAAAGTAGGACACTTTGAAATCAAAACATACTGTAATCTTTAAGGAATTAATCTTTAAAAGGCTTGACCTCAGGTGTATGTCACCCTTCAAAATATTCATTTTTGCTTATAAGAGAACAGAACATCAACAAAGTAATTTACTACAAGCAAGAACCCCGATTCTCTAACCTGTTCAGGAGTGTGCTGTTTATCCTTTTAAATAGTTTAAATCTTAATACTAGTATTGCATTTCATCCAAATGAGATACAGGAAGTGTGATAGAAAAGCATGTACTTGCCTTTCAAAGCGCTCAGTTCCCAGTTGTCTTTTGGTGATATCAAGTTCTGACTCTAGCTGAGCTGTTGTATTTCTGAGCTGAGTAAAATCTCGACTTTGCACAGCACTGTGAAGTCCATATAATAATTAGGTAGCAATCACAAACCTCTTACTATGTTACCAAATAAAATTATCCAAAATTAAAAGGGCAGTATACTGTGAATGCAAATTATGTTAAGAACATTTTATGGAGTAAGATATACTCCATAGTAAAGTATCCCATGTATTTTTCTCCATGGAAAAGCCTTTATGGTGTAGCTGAGGAATCAGCACCAGATTTTTAGAATCTTCTGCTATTAAGATAACCAAGATAACCTGACCAGTTGCAAATGCATCTCGATATGGACCATCTATGCGTATACATATACCGGAAGAAAGAAAAAAAAATTCAGCTCAAAAAACTTCAGTATTCTATTGGTCATTTACTCACAGCTTATTCTCTGCTAAAACAAGCTGTTCCTTGAGAAGCTGAATTTCAGTGTCTCTTTCTTGCTCTGCTATCTGTGATTGCAATTCTTTCTCTCGACTGGACACAAGCAAAGATTCCAGGTTTTTCAGAGATGCTCTTTCATTTGTCAGTTGTTTCCTGAGGAGCTCTATTTCAGAATGGGATGACTCACAATCATTCTGCAGCTAAACAAAAATTTTAAACTTTTAGATGTACGCCTATTAAGCCTTCCAGCCATTTGTCATGGTAACCTTAAAGAAAAGGCTGGGATCAAAGACCCAAAATTGTTCTCATGTTTAGATGGTTGGTCATTGTTATATTTGACCTCAATTAAAATCAGCTTTATTAATTTATCCAAGTTATGTATATGATTATAAGTATACTTGCTACAAACTGCTATGAAACACAAGAATCAATAGACACAGATACTTTATGTGAAAAACAGAGTTATCAGAGAGGAAGAGGGAAACATTGCATTTCACTGATGCGAGAAATGGTTGCTTAACCAGTTGCTTAGAAAATGAAACCTGATCTAACAAACCAATACTTATATCTCCAACAGGGTAATATTATATTTATTTTATTTAAAGGAGCACCAAGAAAAAAGACAGTAAGACAGAAAATTCTCACTAGTCTCACAGTGAATAAATTCTAAAACAAAGGTTAAACAATCATATTTCTTGAGGGATGTGAAAAAGATTACGTATAAAACTAGTACGTTCCATTGAAAAGGCAGTTCTTCCTTATGGGTGCACATGCATAATCTTCAACATAGAACTGTTTCTAGAATATATTTCACGTACCCTTTCTACTTCCTCTGCTCTGGATGTTAACTCCTGGGTTAATAGTTCTTTGCCAGCATCCAATTTAATACAAAGTTCTTGTGTAGATTTGAGATCTGCAAGGATAGAGACTTTCTCCCGCTGTAAGTTTTGAAGCTCTCCTTCCATTTTCAGAAGAGTCATTTTCAAGGTAGAAATCTGAGCCTTGTATGCTTTTTCTGTTGTTAAATTCTGTAAACAAGCATTGTCACATAATTAAAATTGTACATCAAAGAAAACACAAAACCGTTCCTCATATCCTAAAAGAGTCTATATAGCTGTGGTAAATTTGAAGAGACAGAAGTAATTATTATGAATTAAACTTTAAAATTATTTCTTTAAATAACTCCCAAACAAAAAACAAAAAACAAAAAAATGACTAGAAAACAAGAATTTTTGCTTCTGACAGCAAAATTAGCTTCTGATATTTCCATCTCCCTTCCTAGGATTCTGCTTTCTCTGCAGAGTCTAATAAGGTTCAAAGGCCCTGCTTATGGCTCCCTTTTTAGTTTCAAAATAGACTCTCTTATTCAAACAATAAAATTAATTCTTGCATGTAGAAAAGCAATGAATATAGAGATCCTGACAGTAATACTTATACTGCTGCCATACATAAAATCAGGCATAATTAAGAGATGACAGAAGTCACACTAAAGAACTTGACAAAGTAGCAGCAATAGTTCTGTCTAGACGAATTTAGGTTTTTCTATATTTATATTAACAAAGGCTTTTCAAAAATTGCCTAAACTTTTCCAGCAACATCTGACTTGCATTTCTGGTTACTCTGCACCTCTTAATTTTCAGTTGGCAGAATGAGTCTGGAAGACTGACAAAAGCTAAGAGAGAGGTAAAGCACAGTGTCTTCCTTAAAGGATTTCTTAGGAGCAAGGTCAAAACGGAATGATCGTGCAGGGAGCATCTTCTCAATTCCAGCTTTCTGTGTTACCAATGTTCAAAGTTTTGGAAACTAAACTCATACCATAAAAAAGTACAAATTGTGCAGGGCAGTGCTAAGCATGTACAATACCAACTCCATATCAATATCATTTTTTTTATAAAAAATATATAATAAAATCTTTTGCTTCCAAGAAACGTGCCTGACAACTCTACCTAGACTTCTGACTTCTACCTAGACAAAACAGAATTATGTACCAGTTCTATTAGACTCTAAAAGACAATTGGACTCCAATAAAATCTTCCTGTGCTGCTTTGCTACTGCTATGTCTCCATCCCTTTTCTGAATAACAGCATGTTGGTTCTTGAGTATCTGATGTGCATGGCTAATTCTCAACATATACAATATTCAGACAGCAGATACAATCTGCTGCAAAATCTGTAACAACCTCAAATGAGTTTTATATCTATCACGTATTTTCAAAGTCATGCTGTACATTTCTCTTGTCTTTCTTCAGATTTTCAAGTAGGAAGAGGATCCTCCTACTCCTTTCAAATATGAGAGAATACCTTTTTTATTTTTTTTTTAAGTATGGTATTATTTTTAAGGTTTGTTTGGGGGTTTTGTGTATGTGTTTTCCCCCTACCAGTGTGACTAGTGGAATTCTAGTTTATATTATCAACACAAACTACATACAGTGCATTTTAGCAACTATCTCTAAAGTATGAGTAGAAGTGGTTTTAAGCCTACCTAATTTTAAACAGTTGCAGTCTTAAAATATACCAGACCATTTCTAGTGTGACCTATGGAAATAATGATCTCAACATACTTGTTCCATATCTATTTCAAGGGACTCAATTCTTTCTTTCAACCTGCGGTTCTCAGATTCTGCACTGATTAACGCCAGTCTAACAGAGCTACAATCGGCTTCTGCTTGATGGCATTTGGTTTCCCAGCTTTCTCCTTCTTCACAGGCTTTGTGGTATTTCTCCAAAAGCTCGCAGTTCTCTCTCTCCTAAAACATAAAGTTTGTTTGTTTAATTATTCCTAATAAGCTTCACTAAATTGGAATATTCATAGATCTGTAGGTAGGAGATTGTATTAGATTTTATCTCTCTCTATTGAAAAATTCTGGCTAAATGGCAAATCTAATACAATATCTAAGGCTTCTCAGGAATCAGTGTTTTATTCATGACAGTCACATTTTGATGCTCAAGACATCTGTTAAAAATGGCTAAATTAACATAAAAATGGAAGGTATAGCAATATATTGCAGAAATACTTTATTTATTATTGATGCCACATGGTAAAAAAGATGAAACATTTCCAAATGCTTAACTTTTAAAATTTAGAACAAATACACACATGTGCACAAAGAAAAAAAGAAAAAGAAAAATCTGTGAAATACACTTCATTAGTGCTTTGCAAAAACAGTCAGATAAAATGTGTTCTTTACTTGCAGAACTCAAATAAGTTTCAGTTAAGAAGCAAAATCTTCCATGAAAATATAGTTAGAATTTCAATTTTTGTTAAAACAATAGCTTTTATTAACATGTTAGATCTACATACTCACTTTAGACTTCAGCATACCCTTCAGCCTGACAATATCTTTGTTTGAATCCTGGACTTTCAACTTCACATCATCAAGCTCATTTTGGTACTTTGCTAGTTTTTTATATAGCACCTGTAAAGAAAGATTTGTTTTGAGGGTTAAAGCACAGCTGGTATCTTTATAAAAAGCTGAATTTGTGCATAATTTATGCATAATCCATTAACTCATTAGTGCATATTTTATGGCTTTATTAGCTAGATTTTTAAGGGCTAAATGAAATCCAAATCATGTATGTGTCTACAAACAAAATTTTGCATTTATGAAAAATATTCACTTTTTTAGAACATATTAGTATTCTTAAAAAGAAGAAAAACACTTTGGTAAAATGTATTCACCCAGAAGATGGATCATGTATTTAGTATTCATGTATTTAGGCTGAGAGAATGGCCTGCCCCCTTCAAGGATCAGGACTCAGAGACAGGTCCTTCTTAAAAATCCGGCCTTCAGAAAGCAGAGGACAACTAGATAACCAGCTAGACAACAACTAGATAACAACTAGATAATCTTAATCAGGATAAACAAAGCCGCAAGTCTGTTGTTTTGCAACCTGCTGATCACAAGTAATAACTGGGCTCTAGGAGAGAAGGTTCAGAAGAGTAAGTCATTGAAGTAATTTCCTTCAGCAACTCATGTCTGCAAAGATACTACCTACCTTCAGTAACTAAAGATCCTAGAGACCTGGAGCTCCCTGGAGTACTTAAGGAGGGGCTCTAGAGGAAACACACTAATATGTGTGAGAGAAGAGTTACTGAGAACAGGAGTTGTTGCACCTAATTTTTGTGATGTAGAATCAGACATCTGATCTAAACTAGTTACGCTTCCTCTATAACAAATGGAGGAAGAGAGAGAGGTAGAATGAGCTACTTCAAATACCTGGATGGGACGAACTTCTATTTGGAGAACTTTTCTTAACTCAAAAATATAGCCTTAATGACTTAAGAATTTTATATAGCTAAAACTGTATAAAGGTGAAACCGCTCCTTCAATAGCAGGAGGTAATTCCAGAAGATGAGAAAAAGCAGGAGAGAGGAAAATACTTTCAAGGAGAAACAGTGAAACAAGTGTTAAGGCGAAAGAAAATGCATCAGAAAAATCACAAATCTAGGAAAAAAGTTGAACGAAGAGAAGGAAAAAAAAGAATCAGAGTATCATAGGGTGATGACCTATCACAAGTCCTAAACTCAAGTTCCAGCTGCCTTGAAAACACACTGATGCACAAGCAATCTATGTGCATGCGGTGGCGTTTTAGTTTAACAACTGTCATTAATAACATAAATAACAGATAAATATTATATAATGGCTGTTGTGTTATAATTAAATAGTTCTTCTGTTTTATCGAACAGGAACTTCAAAGGAAAGTAAACACAACCCTGTCAATAAATTTTTGAGCCATCATAAATACATACGGTGTTAAAATTACTAATGAGTCAAATTTATAAGCTGGGAAATGCTCCGGGACAGGCACATACACCTTCTGCCTCTTTACAGTGCTTTTCATATAAGTAGCAGACATAACTGCCACAGTGATTTTTATGTAAAGATTAATTAGCTGATCCTCAAGATAAATATTAATACCATTACATAAAAACAGTTATTTATACAATTGAGCTGAAAAATAAGGTAAATCAGAGTATGAAAAAATGAGATTAAAACTAGATTGCAGGTATATTTTCACATGACAGCCCACATGTTCTATGCATCACTTGAACAATACACAGTTTTCCTTTTTAGGCAAGTTTATTTTTAATACAGATATACCTGATTTTCCTGCTTAATATTAGAAAGATGCTCTTGTAACCTGTCATTCTCCTGAGCTAGTGATTCTCTGTTCTTCTTACTCTGTGCAAGTTCATCATTGGCTTCTTCTAGCTGTCGGTGCAAACTGGTGATATCTTGCTCACAGATACAGAGAGCTTCAGCAGATTTTCTATGCAGGAAATAATAAATATTTCAGGTACAACAATATCGCCCAACCTAATACAAATGACAGCTTTTCCAGCAGTTAAGTTTTCAAAAAAAGGAAACAAAGTTTTAACATTTTAATATTTTAGAGTAAAATAGCACATTCTAGCACATAATTAGCACATTCTATGATTCAATTTTTGAGTTAGTACTTTTATAGATGTCATAAATTAATTACAATTTTAAATGTACTTGAAATGTTAGCCTTACTTTGCAGAACGCTCCATTTCGGAAATCAGAATCTTGAAATCTGAAATGTTTTTTTCCTTAAAAAAGAAACATTTTTTTAAAAAAAAATCTGCAGTTAATAAATATAAATGTCTAAATATATTTTCCTTCTGTTAACTTTTATTTTTCAGCTTAACTACTTAATGCAAAAAGGATTCCCCTTTTCCAAGCTTTATTACACTTGGAGTTGAAAATTCTGATAATCTACTTTGGCAAATAAAGGAAAAAGTACTGTAACTTTTCCAAATTATAACCCTCCTAAATTAAATTTTCTTTATCCTTTGTAGTTCTAAAGCTAGTATTTGGATCACTGTCCCAAAACTAAATGGTATCTTCTATCAGATAAGTCACTATGGCTTTTCTATAATGAATAAACCATGAGTTTTTAATTTATAAAACAAAAAATTCATCATTATATTTTCATAAGGATGCTAGCACAAAGTGTATCACTTTTCTCCACTGTCTTTGGATAAAAATATTGAAAGAAAAAGAGACAAAGAAATGTCTTTCATTGTCAACAAAAGAAATATTGGACATATAGCTATCTCTTCCCTAAAGTGGCCACCACTTTACAATTTAAAAATGCAAACTTGATGCTAATGTCAAGATGATTATGGCCAACCCTGCAAAATGGTTTCTTTACGTAACTTTGTTAAAACCAATGCAGATCGTTAACAATTATACAAGGTAAAAAATACCATATTTAGTTTAGCTTAACCCAACACCCAGAGGAGTCGAGATTTTTTGTAATGCCATAACTTGTTTATGTGTTACTTCTATGTTAGAACGTACTTTAATTGTCAGGCTTTCTTCAAGAGCAGCGATCATTTTTTTTCCTTCTTTGACACAGTCTTGCAAAGTTTCCTTTTCTTTATCAAGTTGTGCAATTGTTGCTTTCAAAGCACCAATTTCCTCTTCTTGTATAAGACTTTGTTTTGAAAAGTTATCTGGACACAAGCAGAAAGGACTCATTTTTATTAACTCAGTTCAACCTCTTGGAAATAAAAATTATATGATATACTTCTAAAGCAAAGATGATGCCAAAAAAAACACACACACACACACACAAAAAAAGACCTACCAAAAAAGCTGCCCTTCAAGAAAACACTGAAGCATATATTTTTGCATAAATATATAAATAAACCTACTGATATTTACAGAACTGCATTCTTTATTTCATCAATGCCTTAAACTATTTGACTCAAGATAATCTATCTTGATTTAAACAACAAATGTTCACATTATTAAAAACAATTTTCTCGGGTGTTATAACAACAAAGGATTTAATGAACAGATTTGCAAGAGCCAGTAGCAACATATAAATCTCATCCTGTAATGACTGACATGAATATTTAGAGATGGCTATCCTGATGCTTTCCTGTTTTTCCAGAAACTGATTCCACTGAATTTCATACAAAAATAAGCATGACTTTTAAAATAAAATTAATCATCTCTTAAAAAAAATGTAAAGACTTCAGTGTAATTAGGCTTATCAAATGATACTTATTAACCCCTTTCAGGAGATAAAACAACCAAAGTCAAATCACCTATCTCTCTGTCATGCAGGAGCATAATATACAGCATATATTCCGCTTTTTTTTTTCCACAGAGCACATTTTTATTCAGCCCACAAGAAGTGAAAGAAAAAAAACATATATATATATATATATGTACACACACACAGCAATTAGTTTAAATAATCTTATTAAAACAATTGCATCTGACACTCACCAATTTTTTCATCCAAAAGCATAATTTTTTCTTGGGTAAGTTGTAATTCATATTTTTTCTTAGCAAGACTTTGCTGAGACTCTGAAAGACTCTGTTCTGTCTTTTCTTTCAATAAACTGGAAAAGCAAAAGTATTAAATAGAATCCAGCCATTCACATATGATTTCCTTTTTGGCACTAAAACTGCAAAAGTTAAGAAAAAGCAAGATTCTTCTATATATTTTATATTACTTAGGATATTTCACTAGTGTTTAACCTTAATCCCTTAATATTAAAGTCTGAATATTTCTGCAATGGATGACAAAAAAAAGTAATATTTGTTCTTTTGGTCCACCTGTTCTAAACATATCCAAAAAAAAAGAAAAATTTTACTTGTTCATTCTCTGGAGTGCTTGACCTGTTTCAAGTTATGCTTGAGGTGTGTGTGAATTCCACGTAGCAATGTTAATGCCTTCTCAGACCATTTAAGTAAATGATGAGAAATATTGAACATGGTGTTGAGGAAAAAGTTAATTTACTAGCAGCAATTAATCTCAAGAAGAACTTGTTAGAAAGCAACAATAACTTAGAACTGGATTTTTCAAAGGATCTCATGTTGTTTTAGAAATCATAGCATCCTTAATGAAATGCTGTGGGCCAGCACCACTAGGTTCCATCATATCACACTCTAGGATCCAGCTTTCCTGACAATTAAAGTCCAACAAAAA
>NW_010583660.1:19662-31174 GCF_000705375.1 Tinamus guttatus | reverse complement strand
TGGATTTGAAAAATATTTGTTTGAATTATATTTAAAGAGATTCAGAAACACATCTTTTCTTGCAATCTGGTCACACTCTAGCTCACAGATGCTTCTAAGACCTGGTCCTCTTCTCTCTGCACAAGTTTCACAAACGCTTGATCTTCACCTCCACTAAGTAAATTCTCCTTTCTAACTTGCACTTACTGACTACCTTCTCTAAAGGCAAACCTTGTGGAAGACTTCTATTAATTTCATCTTCTTGAAAACAATCTGAGACCGAGAAAAGGACATTTGAAGCTAACTAAACATGTAAGCTGTTAGTTTGATTATGTTTGCCTGCTTCTGTAAAACAGACAAAAATACTGAAAGAAATTTATATTAAGAAGTTAGATGCCTACTCAATAATATCAAAAAACCCACTAAGTTAAGCCTGTAACAGGGTTCCTAAAGCTATGTTAGCGTGAATTTTATTTTTATACTTAAAGGTGTTTTTCAGCATGTCTTGAATATAAGAAAGCCAAGAGATTTTACATGCAAATAAGGCATAAGGAAAGCAAGTCCATTTCAATTGGGATGGCTCATAAGAACAACCAACATCAGTTCCTTTTGCTTTGACCTAAATAACAGCTACAAAACCCAACAAGCTCATGTTATTCATTAAACTGAGGTAATTATATATCTTTACTTACCTAAGTGAGACATATTCAACTTTCTGTCGGCTCAATTCCGTTTCCAAGTCTAGTGCTCTTCCTGACAACGTTTTCATCTCTGTTTCCAAAGACTCCACAGTGTCTTTCATTAACGCCAGTCTGGACATTTGTTCTAGCCGTTCCCTATCTAGCTATAAATATAATTAAATATTAATAGTTGCAAAAAGATGATTTCTATAAAGCATTTCTTCTATTAATTCAACTTCTATTTTACCACAAATGTTTTCCTGAAGGACAGCTCTACAGGTGCTTCCCTTATTCAGAGGGCCCGATGAAGGCAGGTGACCAAGAACCCAAATGTGATTCCTGCTTTGCCCTCAAGTAGAACCATTGCCTATAGCTTTTAGATCTCTATAATATTTAGGTTTATTCATGTAGATTTGTAACTATGCCCAAGTACAAAAAGGTCTGGCATTCATCAGTATTGAAGTACCAGCCTCAAATGTTACCAAATGAACTGAAGGCAGAAAACAATGTAGCTAAAACAGGACTTTTTCCAAAATACACCACACACCGTATGTGAAGTACATGATTTAACCTAATTTACTGCTCAGAACACTCAGAACTATTTAAACCTACAATATATTCTTCATTATGGATGCAGACAGTTTAATATTATAATCTCTGAGCTACATTTTTAAGCGTGGTAGTATTTAACAGGCTGAAAGGGAAAGACAAAGGTGATCACTTTCTAAGCACATGATCTAAGAGAAAGATACGCTACAAAAAAAATCACTGTTCATCTTTTTTAAAATTAAAATCTAGACATTGTATATACACTTAATATGTAGATGTATTTTATTAATACCTTTATTTTCTACTTGCACCTATAAGTAACTTAAACCATATTTACTTAAAAATGACTTAGCAGTACTGTACAATTACAGATCTGGTCTTCACAACACAGGATCATAAACTAGTTCAAGTAGGAAGGTGCCACTACAGGACTCTAATCCAACCTCCTGCTCAAGGCAAGGCCAGCTCTGAGGTCTGACCAGGTTGCTCACAACTTAATCCACAGGAGTCTTGAAAACCTGCAAGGCTAGAGCTCTGTCTTCTTGACAGACTAGTACTGACAGCTGGCTCTTAGATGCCCCTGTAACCTCTTCCCTAGGCTGTACAAGCCCATTTCTCTGAGCTTCTTCTCACGAGGCTCAAAAGGGACTCCAGCCCCTTCCAGGCAGGGGGTCCTTCCCTTAATTCACTGCAACTTGGCAATGTCTTTTTAGTACTGTAGGTAACAAAACTGAATGCAGAATTCTAGATGTGGTACAGTAAGTATAGGGGAAAGAGAGACAATCGCTTCACTCAATCTACTGTCCTGTTGATATAGCCCAGTGTTCTCTAGGACTTCTTTGCTACTAGGGCACACTGCTGGCTTCATACAAAGCTCACTGTCCACCAGGATACCCAGAGCTGCTTGGAAGAGCTCTTCTCCAACCATCTATTCTGTGCATGTACTGGTGACAGAGGCTCTTCCTCCTCAGACGTTCAACGTGGCATTTGTTCTTGTTGAATTTCATGAGGTTGCTATTAGGGCATTCTGCCCACCTGCCTGGGTACCTCTGGATGGCAACTCAGTTCTTGAGTGCACTGATTGACTTCCTTAACTGAGTGTCATCTGCAAGTTTTGCAAGCACACAGTCCCTTGCCTCCTTCAGGGCATTGATACAGACATTAACAGGACAGGCCTGTGGACAGAACCCTCGGGTACTCCACATTACCAGCATCCAGGCAAAATATGATCCACAGCATTAACCTGCTGAGCCAACCAAGTTTTTTTCCCCATCCGTTTGTCCACTCATCCAGATCACAACATCAGTTTGTGCTGTTTGTGCTGCTGAACAGTTTGGTTCTCCAAGATTAACCACAAATATCATCTGGATTCCATTTACAGTTTCATAAATAACCACTTTCCCTTACATTCTGAACTGTTGTTTCCAGCTCTTCAATTCTCTGTTCCAAGTGAGCCTTCTCGTTAAATGCAATCTCTTGAGAAATCTGCAAGTACCCATTTAAAACAACAACAAAAAAAACACAGAAAAAGTCAGAACTCACCACAGACACATAATGTAATTACATCTCAATATTAGAATAGAAATCTTTACTATTTCTAATTACACTGCTAAATAACTTTCATGTTAAAATAAGCTTGAGTGAAAAAAAACCTTTAACTGCTCCCTGAGGCTGTCGCGTTCCGTAGTCATTCTTCGGAAATCAGACAGCGCCGTATCCCTTTCTGTCTCCACACGCCTTAGGATAGCTTGAGCTGTCACCGGGTTTTTAGTACTCTTGGGGCATTTGATAACTTCCCGACGAAGGCGAGATATCTCTTCCTGTGCCTGTTATTAAAAACAACAGTATACTGGAAATAAGCAGTAGCCATTGAAAGGTGTTACTGCATACATAAACTACAGACAGGATTGGTTACAGAATTCCTATGTGAACTACTCAGTACTTCTTTTCATTCCAGAAAGCTTGCAAAAAGCAATCATCAGGGAGGAAAATGCTCATTATCTTTTTAATTCACATCACGAAAGATTTCATTTTTAACAATGAAATAGGTTTGCAGCAGAGAAAAAGAGCAAAAAACTTAACCTGTAGTATTCATGAGACTGTTCAGTACCAAGCACCGTTTCAGGTGGTTGGTAGAAATATTTTTGTTTTGAACTTCACTATTGTAAAATGTTCTGGTATGGGGAAAAATTATAACTGAAATTAGTAATGAAATACACATCTGATAATGCAGAGCATCTCGGAAATTGAAGAGTAGCAAAACAAAGTAAAAGCATACATTCTTTGATTCAGGAAATAATTCTTACTCAAATCTTATAAAATTGTATTTAAGTGAGACTTAAATCACAGAATTTTCAAAACTTTTTTAATAGAAATGCCTTGCAGTCTATTAAAAAAAAAGATTTTTTGTACATCACCTTAAGTTATTTCATTAGTCACACTAATATAAATAAAATTACCCGTTCATAAAGATTGACAATTTTGTCTCTTTCAGCTGTTAAAACCTTGATGTTACCCTGAATTTCTGCCACATGGCGCTCATATTTTTCCAGTATTGACTTATGTTCTTCACACTCTCTCAATATTTTCAAAATTTCTGGATCAGAACTTGCTCCCTTAAAGAATAATTTTATGTAAGGTTAAAGTAGAGAAAAACAAAATGAGATACGCTTATTTAGTATTTCTGGTTTGGAATTTAATGATCCTACAACTTAAAAAATTAAAGACAATCAAGGCTGTACATACATCTTTCTTAGTATTGGAGTGCAGATATATAAAACATTTTACCATTTTCTAAAATATATATTTATTTTGAAGAGCAAAAGGTCATCACAAAATTGTCCTATCATCTTAAATATTTAAAATATAAATGATACACATACATAGATATATATATATACTTTTCCCAGTGAAGCAGCAATTAGCTACATATTATTGGCTGTTTCCTATCATATGTAACCTTCTGTCAGTTAGTTTTTCTTACTGGCATTGTACTTGTGGTAGTTTGGCATGATGTAAAGGAATCTTAAAAAAAAAAAAAAAGGCAGCCCTGTCCTACAGTGTTTTCGAAACTCACCTGGATGGCTGAAAATCTTTTTGACATTCTGCCACAATTAGGCTTCTGCTTAAGACTTGAAGATGTGTTTCTAAGTGTCTTGAAGATGTGTTTCTTCTGCAAACTCTCCACCTCACTTTTACAGTGGTCTCTGTCCTCTTGCAGTGTCTTACTTAAGGCATCAAACCCTGAAGGTGATTCCCCTTGCTTTTTTTCAGCTTCTGTTTCTAAAATAACCTGAATCTAGCAAAAAATTGAGAGAAAGATGCATTTTTTTATATAATTAGCTTAATCATTCTAGTCTGAAGGAAAAAAATTGGACATATTTTCTAGTTTGGCCAGGCTGAAAACATGCTATTTAGCAAGAGCAAACTTAATTGATCATTTGATTTTTGTCTTCAGATACAGTCCAGATCCAAGAAAAAAGAGTATGATGAGTTATACTCAGGTGAGTGAAAGAAAAGGAAGCATAGGATAACTTTCACCAGATTTGTTTTACCAGGAAACTTGAAAATTGGACAGCCTGACTACAGCTAGGGAATAAAGAAATAAGTATGTAGTTGCATTAATGGCAAACAAAGAACATCCTTTCTTCCATCCAAATATTGCAAGTAAATCATGTAATTATATGTGCATAAAATGCAATTTTCCATTATACCATGAAATCAAAAGCAGCTGTGACTGAAATTACATTCTTCTAAACACAAATGAGATTTTCATCTTTCAAACATTCTTTATTAAAAAAAAGTCCAGAACTTACATTTCCTTCCTCCCAGTAAATAATCCTGAAAGTAGAGATGAATTTTAGAAATTCAGCCCCAAGGGTCTACTCCACAATATTAATCCTAATGAATAGATACCTTTTCTTCCTCAATCTTATCAGTGGGAGTGAACAGGAGTTGTTTTTCCAGCTGCTCAGAGTGTGTGTCAGTTACAGCAAATTCTTTATGTAGATGGCCATTTTTACATGTCAAACTGTCCACTTGACTTGGAGCCACCTGCTTCCAATCATGCAGTTGCATGACGTATTGTCCTTACATCATGTATTTTCTTCTTCAGTTTTTCAGTCTACTGGGACCAGGAGGAATAAAGAATTATATTTCATCATGAGGGATTTGCAGGTAATATTTCATAATGAAAACTAATTTAGACTTACTGGTTGTCTGTTTTAACTTACTGAAAAAAATCAGTACAGAATATTAACAAATCAAAAATATATGCACTGCTAGCATTATTTTGAATAGATTAACTTTGAAGTGACCCAGACACTGGAGAGTCAGATCCTTTATCTTCAGGACAAAAAATTAAGTAACTTATTATTCTTTTTAGGCTTTGATCAGCAGCTTTCTTCAGTGTCCCCTCTACATGCAGCATAAGCTCCCATTTGGACTCAGGTGTGATATAGCTTTCAATATTGCAGACTGACAGTCATTTTCTGAAGCTGAGCTGTCGCTACAGTTTTTCTATGATAGTACTGGGAGAGGAAATGTCACTCAAGGCCTTATTCACTACAGTTCTGTTACTAGAACAATACTATCAATACTATTACAGCAATATAGCAATACCATAACTATGACTGTTAGGAGTGTCAGAGTTACCATATTTAGACTACTGACAAATTAATTGTTCTTCACAAAATTGTTCAGCAACTCTCTTAGCAATTTATTCTCCTTCATACCAACAGGAATTTCAGCTTGAACTCCTTAACTAATTACATGCCTTAATATTAGATTACACATTGTGTCTAAGCAGACAAAAATTACAAATCACTTAAGGCTCTATAGACTCAAAAACTAGCACCATATTATCCAAAAAATACATAACTAACAGAAACCATGAAGTACAAATAACCTTTGCTCCTGTCATGTCTTTGCACTCTGTCTAGCTCATGAAAGCCTGTTCCAGCAATATAAACTGGGAAAGAGAATGATACTATTGACAGCATTCCTTTCTTTTTTGTTGTATCACTCAGTAGCAGCACAGGACTAAAAGTAAAAAAATATATATCAATAAGTCACAAGTACAGAATTTGTAAAATTATCTCCATCTATCAGGATGCATTCAAATAGAAAATAAGGCCAGAAAAAAAATTGTATGCCCAAATTCCATTCAACCTCCAGAGTTAGACAGCAGTATCCAACTTAAGATAGGGATATGAAGCTGATTATCACTAGCTCCTAGTACTACTGCCTATGCTTCATCACAACTCCACAAAGACTTTGAAATAAAAATGCAAGGTAAAATTTAGTGCTCTGTGGCTGCTAAGAATAACTATGGCAAAATTAGGTCACAGCAGTGAATCCCACAGTAAAGAATGAAAGAGCCAAAGTGAGACAGGGTGAATGCTAAGTGCACCTCTGCTACACTAGTCATACAAGCACAGATGCCTTGACCGCTTTTTACCACACTTTTCACAGGCCTAACGCTTGGGTCAGTCTGCTACTGGTATTAGAATATAGAATATAGGCAACAGATCTAAAAAGAAAATATGAACACTCAATTTTCTACCAACTGAAGCTCTGCATCATCACCAGCATGGCCACAACAGCTCTCCTCCACAGTCATATTCCAAGGTTTCCAGGAAATTTAGAGCACTGAGTCACACCACTACCACATTTAACCTCATCTGAATCACCTCTCAGTCACTAAGCCTCAAGGCTTTTAAGCATCCACATATATGACAGCATTCTTTAGGAGTAACATTCAGCTGACTTGATTTTTAGTATCTATAAGAAGCATTTCCAGAATGTGATTCACATGATCCTTTTGAGATACATACTCTAAAATGAACCATGCCACAGAAATAGCTATTTCTTTCCTCTGCCAGTAAAGACAGCCTAGTTACCTCTAGGGATACACATCATCACTGTTGCTGCAACAAATTAGATGAGGCGAACCTCAGCCTAATATTTTACTATCCTTGAAAGACAAGCTGACAACTTTCTGCAGTTATGCGCATCTCTGTAGCCTTCCCAGGAAGGAAACAGAACAGATCAAAGAGAATTGCAAGCTTTAAGCTTTTAAGACCTTCAGTATCTCACTGAGCATTAAGAACTCAGATTCACAGACAGAGAAGTGTTCCCTCAAAATACAATTTTTACTCACCTAGTGAAAGAGAACTTTTTTGAAAGACATGATAATATTTATACTTTCTAAAATAACTATTTTTATGCTTGGCATAAAGTGGATTTATCTGCGACAAGTAACACATTTAGCCATCACCCTCTGAACTATAATAATGCAACCAAGTCCAACAGGATGAAATTTTACATTAAGACAACTCTAAGCTTCCCATAGCACTACATGGCCTTTGCAGGCTTTTTAGCGTGACCAAAAGATTTAACAGCTAGTAGCTTTTTTAGATTGATTTAGTAGCCAGCACTGTATTGGGGTCCTAAGTATTTCTGAGATTAATCATTTAAGATACCCCTTTTCTTCAGAAGATTTTCAGAATTCAGACCAAAAAAAAAAAAGGAAGAAAAAAAAAAGTATAGCAGAACCTTCAAATTCGGTTTATGGATTGTTTTGTTTTTGTTCTTAATCCAGCATTCCAATTTAGAAGATTTCTCACTTTCAGAAATGGCTCTCCCAAACCCCGGTTGTCTTCTTTTATTGTTACCTTTTGAAAGAATAAAAATCAGTGTAATTACTTCAAGTGTTTTGGCAATATAATTTGGTATAATACTTTTAAAGCAAAGTATTATATGCTTTTGACGTACTGTAACTTAATACCCTTAGCTTCACTGCATACAAGTATTTGCAAACTTGGACCTTCCTGGACAGGAAATGTTTCCTGTGTGCTATGCTTCTGATCAATGCTGTCAGACAGTGTAGTTAGACTCTAGAATACAAAAAAAAAATCATTTTAAATATTGGATTCACACAAACCTTTTCCTCTAAAATCCTACATAGAAAATGATTAGAATTTCAGAGGTAAAATCCTGCCTCTGGCAAATTTAATAGAACTTTTATCAGGCACCTCAAAAGACCGCACTTGCATTAAATAATATGTTCAAACAACCAAAAGACATATACACACACATACAAAAAAGAACCCACTTAAAGAAAAATCACTAAACTGAATGTGACATTTTTTTCTAGTACATTAACATTTATTAGACAGAAGTATTTCTGAAGGTTAAATTCTACTCCCACTAAAGTCGGTGATAAAACTTGTGAGATCCAACCACAGATATGGAAGCAAGAAAAAAAATGAAACAAAAACACCCAAAGCTGAGCCATTCCTTTTTTCTTTTTTCTTTCTTTTTTTTTTTAACTCACAATCATTTGCAACAGAGACTGAACACCTCGAAATCAAATGGCCCAACACCCTTGTTCAAATATAACTTCTTGTGCCCACTGCCTCTCATTCTATCACTGGCCACCACTGAGAAGAGTCTTCTTGACAGCCTCTCATCACATATGTACATGATCTCCCTGAGCCTCCCCTATCCTGGCTAAACAGTCCCAGCTCTCTCAGACTCTCTTCATTCCTGGCCCTTTGCTGTACTTTTTCCTGTATGTTCATGCCCTTCTTGTATTGGGGAGCCTAGAACAGGACAACTCAGGACTCCACAAGCAGCCTTACCAGTGAAGAACAGATGAGAACAACCACAATCCTCCAGTATACACCCTTCACCATGCAGCCCAAAATGTTTCTCTGCAAAGTCATTTTTCAGTTGCTTTTTCACACCCCCAGCATGTATTGGTGCATGGGCTTATTCCTCTCCAGTGAAAGACTTGTTCTTTCCTTGTCAAGGTCCCTTTGAACGGCAGCACATCCATCTCGTATGTCAACCCCTTCTCCCAACTTCGTATAATCTGACACCTTGCTGAGAGTGCTTTTTGTCCCATTATCCATGTCATTAATAAAAAAGTGAAGCAGTCCTGGCCCCAGGACTGACCCTTGTAGTGCACCACTAGTCACTGTCCTCGAGGTGCATTACAACCCTCACAGCCAACCCCAGCAGTTCAGCTAGCTTTCAGTCCATCTCACTATCCATTTACCTGGCTTGTATTTCATCCCTTTGTCTATAAGGACATTAGAGGAGAGTGTTGAAAGTCCTACTGAAGTCAAGGTAAACAACATCCACTGCTCTCGCCTCATTCAACAAGACACACCATTTATCAGAGAAGACTATCGGGTTGATCAAATATGATTTCCCCTTCATAAATCCCCACTGACTTCTCCCGACTATCCTTTTGTCCTTAATATCCTTCAAAATGGTTTCAGGATGGTGTGCTCCATCACCTACCCAGGGATCAAGCTGGGACTGACCAGCCTATAGTTCCCTGGATCACCCTTCCTGCAGGCAAATGATAGGCGCTTTCTTCCAGTTCTCAGCAACCTCAGTGACTGCTGTGACCTTTCAAGGATAACCAAGGGCCTTGCAATGACTCTGGCCAGCTCCCTCAGCACTCACAGGTGCATCCCATCTCATCCCTTGGACTTGCAGGCATCCAGACAGTGTTTCCTAATGTGATCCTCCTCCTCCAACGGCAAGCACTTCATGCTCCAGGCCTTTCCAAGTATTCTCAGAGACAAAGGATTCCTGATGCATAGGCAGCATTGAATTCCTCAGGCTCTTCTGTCCTCTGCCATGAGGTCTTTCACCCCATTCAGTGGTGAGCCCACATTTTCCTTATGTGCCAATGTACCTATAGACGCCTTTCTTGTTGGCCTTCATCTGACTCTACTCCAAATGGTTTTAGGCTTTTCTAAACCCAGGCCTGCACATTTGGACATTCCTGTATTCCTCCTGAGCATCTGATCTTTCTTCCATCTCCTGTATCTCTGAGCTGTGTCAGGAGCTCCTCATTTACCTACGTAGAATCTCCTGCCACCGTTGCTTGATTTCTTCCTCGTTGGTATGGATGACTTCTGAGCCTGGAGAAAGATCTTTGAAAATCAACCAACTCTCCTGGACCTCTATTCTTTCCAGGAAGGTCTGTTGTGGAATTCTTCCAAGCAGATTGCTAGACAGACCAAAGTCTTCTCTCCTGTAATCTAGGCGTGTGATTCTTTCTGCCTTATTCCCTCCTCTCAGGAGCCTGAACTTCACCATCTTAGGGTCACTGCAGCCAAAGCTGCCCCCATCCTCTGTCTCCAACTGCTTCTTTCTTGTTTCTAAGCATCAGGTCCAACAGAGCACCTCCCTTCACTGACTCCTTGAACACCTGTGTCAGGAAACTGTCATCATGCATTCCATAAACCTCCTGAACTGCTCATGCCTTGCTGTGTAGTCCCTCCAGCAAACATCAGATGGTGAAAGCCCTCCATAAGGCCCAGAGTCTGTGAACATGAGGCTTCCTTCCTTTTCTGATCAAGGGGTCTGTAGCAGATGCCCACAACATGTTAGTCTACCTGCTAATCCTCATGGATAAGCTCTTAGGTGGTTCATTAGCAAGCTCTAGGCCAAGCTCCATGCAGTGCAGTTGCTCTCTCATGTGAAGGACACCTCCTCCTCATTGTCCTGGTGGGTGCTACCTAAAGAGCCCTGTCCTAGTGTGTCCTCCCTAAGGAGCCCATTTCCACCCACTGCAGCCCTCCCATGAGCTGTATGAACTATCCCACCACACCTCTGTGATCCCAGTGAGATCGACATGTTGTAACTGCATGCTGATCTCTAACTCGTCCTGTTTCTTCTTCAGAGTAATACTGTTACACACTTTAAAGCGAACCTGGCTTATCCTACAAAAACAACTGTACTTTTCACAGTGCCCCAGAGAAGCCTGCTTCTCTATAGCGAAACATACTTTCCTTTAAAAACAGTGTATTTATACGGGTGTATAAATATACTTAAAAATAACATGTATAGTGATACGGTAAGCAGGTGATTTTTACTCAGGACTGATGAATGATGTTTTTTCATTGAATATTATGCATTTCATCAGCACGACGCTAAACACGCCTAAAGAAATATCATCATCATCATGGCTAGGCTTCACGAACGAATATATGGGAAGGGCTTTACCCACGTTTGCTGCAAACGCGCTGATGGCTAAAAAGAGGAATGCGGGAAAGGCAAGTCCAGTTGCAAAAGGCTAGATACATATAGCTAAGCATCAAACAGCACATCGGCCGCTCCAAGCCATTCCTACGGCAGCTCAGCCCCCACCAGGCCACCTGCAGCTCTGCCGGCGGCCCCTCTCCGTCACCGTTCTCCTCGCGGAGGCTACGGGGACCGCCGAGGCACCCACAGCTCCTTCCTTCCTTTCCTCCTTCCTTCCCTCCTTTCCTCCCTCCTTT
>NW_010583659.1:88982-106062 GCF_000705375.1 Tinamus guttatus | reverse complement strand
GATTTGGGAGATCGGGATGCGGTTTAACGACCGGGACGTGTTGGCTCGGAGGTACCCACGGTGCCGTGGGGGCTGGTTTGGCACCGCAGACGCTGCTGCAGGCGACCGGCGCTCTGTGAGCGCCTTGGATGTCCCTCCTTTTAGCAAGTCCTTCGCTAGTCTGGAATTACACCCTGTAAGGACCTGGCACGTGTCCTGAGGAAGACAAAATTTCATTTAAAAAAGAGGGAATGAGGTTTAATCCAGAGGTTTGACAGGTGGAAGCACCATCCCATTTCAGTGGATTGATGTGATGCCCCTTGTGCCCTGCCTGCTGCCCTGGCCCCATCCGCTGCCCTCTGCAAACGGCTGCAGCGGACAAAGCTGAGCCCGTTACCCCCTGTTCAACTCCGACCTCGCCTCCCTGGCAGCATTAAAATCTCTCCAAGATGGACAACTCGATTGCAAAGAGTTAATTCCCCCCATTCCTCCCTGTTGCGCTCTTTCTTTCTCTTTCCAGCTCTTCCTGTCCCCTACCCATGGCATGTCCCGTGCTGCACAAGAGGGTTTCCCTGTGGACGGCGCTTTGCCTACAGCGGGGCAGAGTCCTGGCCCTTGATTATGGGCCTTGCTCTTGAATGAGCATCATTAAGGCCAGTTTTTTCCCAAAGGGAGAGTTTTTTGTCAATATAATCAGAAAAAGTTTTTCTGCCTGGGGCACAGTAACATGGGACTTGCTTTTGGCAGATGGGCGAAGGCTGCTTTGCTCATTACATAAGGGCTAATTGCTATTAGCAAATCATTAGTGCGGAGCGGCTGCCCAGGGCTGAGCTGTGGGAAGGGAGTGGGGCCGGGAAGGGGCGAATTCGGATCGGCGGCTCCTCGCGGGGTGCCCGTGTAAACCCGCTCCTGCCTTCGCATTTCAATAACCCTTAATTTTTTTTAATAAACACCGTGTTATCCTCGGGGGATGCGAGGGGGCCACGGGGCAGGGCAGCCCTCCTGCTTCCCAGCCTGCTATTACCAAGCAACCGTGTCCTGAAATCCCCAGCCCGATGGCGAGAACTTTGTTTACCAGGAAGAAAACACTTGAAAAGGGGCATCGCTGGCGGAAGCCTGACGGGATTAGCGCTGGCGTTTCTTTGGACAGCTCTGTTGTTTCTCGGGGCCTGACCTTCGTGCTTGGATTCGCTTTTGCCAAGCGCCTCTTTCCCCGCATGATTTAGCGGGCGGCTTTGTGCCGGGCTGGGAAGGGGAGGCTTTGGCAGCGCGAGCCGGAGCTTATCGGCGCTCCAGCAGCGGTGGCTGCTCGCTCGGGGGATGCAGCGCTCCTGAAAATCCCGCTGCAATTAATTTTCTCCTGCATTAATTAGAGGCGTCTCGGAGGGAGGGAGGGAGCCAGGGAAGCTTTGCAGGGTGAAATGCGGAGGGTTGGTGGAGCAGGGATCAGGGCTTTCCCTGCCTGCTGCTGTGCTGAGGGGCCGGGAGGTCCCGCTTGCTCCAACCACCACCCTGTCCTGGGCAGGCCGTGGCCCCAATGCTCTGCAGTCCTCATTTTCCATGTGCTGCTGATGTGCGAGGGGGTAATGGGGCCAATGATCCCCTGGGGTGAGTGCTGGGCTTCCCAGGGGACTTTTGTCCCCAAATGTTGGACCAAGGCATGGTCCTTATTGGCTGCAGTCAGATCCAGGGGAAGGAGCTCTCGGTTCATGGTCTTGAGAAGCAGAGGGGACCTTGGAGTGACTGGCTGGGTCTTGCTCGGTGACGATGTGCAGGGTTCCCCGTGGGTGATGGGCTGCAGGAGCCTGGCGTGGGGCTGCGCTTTGTGCCCGGGACCTCACCTGCTCCCGCACCCCTGTGCTCGGGGCTAATCCTTCCTTCCCCGTTCCTCGGGAGGGAGCGGAGGCTGCTGACGGGCATGGAAATCTGCAAGGCTCTTGAGCCATAATTACAGGCCATGAGGGGAGCGGGGAGGATCTGTGCAGAAAGGCAGCACTGGCAGAGCCCCTCGCCCGGCTGGGGAGCAGGACCAGGCTGGAGGCCAGGGAAGGGCCAGGATGGGGCCAGATCCACAGGCAGAGCTTCCTTGCCTGGTGATGTGGATCAGCGGGAAGGGGAATAAGCCCCGAGCTTGTCTTGAAGGGGATCCTCGGGTAGGCTGGTGATGGCAGGATGCTGCCCTGGTTAGTTAATGCTCGTTAGTCCAAGCACAGATGTTACCTGAGGCTGCGGTGCTTCCTGGGCCACAGGTTTTGTGACTGCGGGGAGCTGGGCAGGGAGCTCCCGCGGTGCCAGTGCACGTGCCCTAAAAGCAGGGCTGGAGCTGGGAATGGGGCGTTCGCTTCAGCACGGTGAGCAGCACCGGCTGCGGGAGCATCGTGGAAGGCATCGCCCAACCATCCGCAGCCCTTCCCAACCCTTGGGAAACTCCTGTCCGCGGGGGATCCTCTCCACACCGGCTCTCCCAGCTGAGGGTAGTTCAGGTTACACCTCCAGGGCGCTGGGGCTGGTGTCCTGTGGGAGGAAGGAGCCCTGGTGCTTGCGGATGCGCTGCTGCTCAGCCCGTTGGCTCTCGGCTCCTTGTCCCTTGCCAATGGATTTGCTCCCAGCCTGGTGCCACCTTCCCAAACAAGTCCCGAATGTCTCTTCCCCTTAAATGAAAGCTCCTAGATTTATTAGGCTTTGTGTCCTCCTTGCTGGAGTGCCAGCTTGGCATTCCCTGCCTGCTGTGCTCAGGGTTTAACCCGGTCTCTAGCAAGCCATGGCACATCTTGTTATTTGCCTTTGGCGTCATCCTTCAGAGCACCTGAATTCAGTTGCCATCGCAAGGCCCCGAGCTCTTGTGCCCGTTGCTGGGGGATTTTCACCCTCTGGATACGGGTCGGGCAGCGCTGCTGTGCCAGCCCCAAGGCGTGGGGGCTGCCCAAGTGGGTGCCTGCTCCCATCCTCCTGCTTTCCCCAATCCGGGATGTCTGCAGGACTGTGCAGTCACTCAGGTGTGTTAGCCACCCGGCACAGCCTTCTGGCCCATCAGAGGTGTCTTTGGGCCAGTCCCTCCGTGGTGGCCACGTTGGGGCTGTCCCAGGCAGGCTCTGGCATCAGGTGAGCGCTGCCCGGGAGGCAGAACCGGCTTCTCCCGCTGCTTCTTCAGGCTACGGAGAGGAGGGTAATAAAACCCCTGAGGTCCCTCTTCCCTGCTCTGAAAGGGAGCTTTGTCTGGGCAAAGAAATGGCCTGAAACCGATCTGGGGGGAGGCGATTGTTATCTGAAGGCTCCCGAACTGTTTGGATCCTGACTTTGTTAGAGATCTTGTAATTTAAACTTCAACCTGCTTATTAGAAATTTGAGATAATAGTTTAATAATAAAAAGCAGATTTTTTTTCTCCCCTGGTTCCCGTGTTCCTGTCCTCTTCTGTCCCTGAGCTGCTGTGGATATTTAATCATCTGAGCTGCCTCCCCCTTCCTCTTTGCTTTTATTTTTTTCCTTTTATCCGTGCATGGAGTGGCGAGATGTTTCTTTTCGTGCTCTGCCAACAAAAGATCACACGGACCCGTCTCCGGTCCCTGTGCCCATTTGGGGTGAAGCGGAGGAGCAAACCCCCCTGGGGCCACCTTGCTCGGAGGTGGCCTGTCCCCAGTGTGCTGGCGCTGCCCCTCTCCTGCCCGGCTTGCGGGGCCCCTGCGCCCGACTGGGAAGGGCTTTGGAGGCTCTTTCCAATCTACCCCTGCAACGTGAAGAGGGACTGAGGGCAGACAGGGCCAGTCTGGAGCTCTTCTGCAGGGACCCAGTTTGCCAAGCTGGGTTGAGGATTAAGCGCAGTCGGGTAAGTGGAATATCCGAACCGTGAGGCTGGTGCTCCCGAGCGGTTTCCTGCTGGCGCAGGTTATGTCGGTTCATATTGGCTCCGGCCCTGGATGCCACTTCCATGACATCACTTGGCTCTTGAAGCGCTCAGGAGGTGAGACACTTCTGAGCGATTATCTAGTGCAAATAGCCCTTGGTAAATAGACTCAGCCGAGTATTGACACTGAGACTGTTTCTCTTCCTAATTTCCTGCTCTCAGTGAGTTTGCCTAGTAGCCAAAAATGGAAGGAAAAAAACTCACCTCCCACCCCAACCCTTTGGTGCTGGTGTCAAACCGAGACTCCAAACTTCAAGTCAGAGCATACAGCTCCTGCCATCCTCGTGGATGCAGTTAGTGACATAACTTCCACCGAAGCCATGGTCGGAGGAAGATCAGGCACTTGGTGCTCAGAGATGATAACTCCAGCACTGGGATGGGCAGTGGGATTGATCCTGGGGAATGGGCAAATGCCGTGGGGTGATGCCGTGCGGGACACCCGGTTCATCCGGGACTGATCTTGAGAGCTGCTTCCCTCTTCAGCCTGTTTGGATTAGAGTGAGCAGCCCTTGCTGCTGGACCTGGTGCTGATTTCCCATCCCTGTGCTATCCATGTGCTGTCTTGGGTAGAGCTAACAGATCCCTGCCTTTTCTGTGCCAGAAATTGCCCTACAGAGAAATAGGAACTTGTGCCCATCAACGCGTCCTGTCGTTGCCTCTTCCCTTCCTCCCCAGTGGCACTGAGATGAGCCCTTCGGAGAGGGCGAGGGGGAATGCAATGTCTGAGTGTTTGAAGGAAGCGACAGCTCTCTGCTGAGTTAAGTGGTGGGTTTTGTTGGGTTTTCATGAGCCTCCTGCATCCTTGGAGGCTGATGCCCTCAAACTCCACCTGTCCCGCGGTTTTCCGGGACGCTTCCCGCTCGGCTGGCGGATCGCGTTGCTCCGGGGCCGCCCGGCTGGGTCACAGCGGATCCTCCGCGCTCTCCCACCGGCAAACTTTAACCAGCAGAGGTGGTTTCTTATTAACTTGCATTTCCTTGTAGTGCCACTATTACCTCTGCAGAAAAGAATCTGACCCCTTGGTCAGCGTCACCTCCTCTCTCTCTCTCTTTTTTTTTTCTTTTCTTTAAGCTGCTGCTCAGTGCTCCGGGTGCGTTGGCTCCCCGTGCCGGTGAGGGGACCCGTCTGCGGTGACACCGCGCTCGCCTGCCTTTGTGCACAGCCCCTGAAAGAGCTTTTGGGCTGGCACCGTGGCGGAGTTAAGCCCATGATAGGTCCCCCTTAATTAAATTTGAAAACTGCTTGGATAAGAGGGCTTTCCGAGCGAGTCAGGTGCTGGGCCGCGGGCCTGAACAACTGCCACCGACTAGCACTACCACCCACGGCCCTGATCCCCATGACATGTGTGCAGATTATGGAGAAATCCCTCAGCAATGAGGCTGCTTTAACTCCTTCGCGCTCCAGGGCTTGGAGCACGGGGTTCCCGGGAGCAAGGCCCTGCTCCAGGGAAGCTGCTGGGGACCCTGTGCCACATTCCCGGTGCCGGATCGGCAGCGGGCAGAGCCGGGGGTGGGAAGTTTCTGCCTGGTGCACCGGGGTGCAGGTTTGCAGCAGATCTGTGATATGGGCAACCTCCCCGGGAGAGCAAAAGGGGAATGTTGCTCTTGGATGCAGCTCGCATCCAAGGAAGGAGCATCTCCCGCCTCGGGACATGGGGCCTGCAGTAAAAAGCCGGTGCTGCAGGTTGGTCCCACACACGGTGCGTGTTCCCGAGCCCGGCGCTGCTCCGGGAAGGGAGAGCTGGAAGGAGCCGGGCCGGGTCTGCGCATGGTGAGCGGCAGCGGGAGAGACTTGGCTTGTGCCGCAGCTCCCGGTGCGGGCAGGGTCTAAGGGAAGCAGGAGCGCGGGGCGGTGGGAAAGGTGGCCCGTGAGGAATATTAAAAAGCAATGCAGCTTGTCGGAGTAAAGTGGAGGCTCCCTCCAGCATGCCCCGTGCAAGTTGCAATGTTGCTTCCTGCAAAGAAGTGTCCCTGGAACCTTTGTAGGCCATTCCTAGGGCTTCCCATTGACAAAGGGCTGAGGGAACACATTATTTGTGGAGAAGCTTGCTTTCCTGTTTTCTGAGACTCTTCTGATCAAACATGCTGAAATCGGAGGCTATGAGTAGGCAGAGCTGCCTCGGTGCCCTCCTGTGTCCTGACCCCAGCTTGTGTTTTAATCCAACTCGGATGTTTCTGGCTCATGAGGAGGGAAAGGAGCTGGCTGAGCTCAGGGAGGAAGCCAAAGCCAATGGGCTTCCAAGTCTGTGGGTAGATCCCAATATCTGCCACTGCAGAGGGGTATTTGATGCCTGGAAAATCCCAGTCCTGTTTTGGGGAAGTGCTGAGGGCCTGGGGACCATGAGCTTGCAGGAGCCAATGCCCCAAATCCTGCAATAGAGAGGAAGGATGTGTTTTATCAAAGCAAGTCCCTGCTGTTTGAGTTCCTGGTTAGGAGCTTGATATCATCTAAAAACCAACACAGGGAAGTAAACAGTGACTCTGGTTTTATTTGAGTCCTCTTTTTTTTTTTTTCCTCCTCCAATTATTTAACCTTTTCATTACGCCGGGAGTAGCTGCAACGTTGGACCCAGCACTTGCGCTTTGTTCAGCCCAGAACCTGCTGCCGGTCCCTCCTTGGAGCCACGTGGGAGCACAGAAGGGAGCAAGTGTGTTCCTAAAGGCAGCTCAAATGAGTCCTGCTACTCACCCCAGCAATATTGCCTGGGAAAACCTGTATGATACTAATAAGCAGAAGATGTGTGTACTAATGAGAGCTGAGGACCAGTTATAAGATCACTTGGGTCAATGAATTGCAAGCCAGATAGGGTGATTCAGCTGTGCCCCTACCCCTGCTGTGGTTTGGGTGGCACTGCCCGGTGGCGTGTAGGGTCCCTGAGCAAGTCCAAAGTGTTTCCAGAGCTGAGACACCCAGCTCCCTTAGAGGGATTCACCAGGAAAAGGAACAAGACTTGAGAGCAAATACTGCTGCCTGCAGCTCTGAGGAAATTTGTATTTCTGTTGAGCCGTGCAGAGAAAACAAATATTCCCCTTCCCTCCTAAGCTGCTTTCAAGGGAAAAAGCTGCTCCCCGCTGTGGTTTTCACTCCTGCTGAGCAGCAGAGATGAGACCCGTGTGTCCTGTGGCCCCGACAGCCACGGGGAGCGCAGGGAGCTCGGGGAAGAGGTGCTGTGTAAGGGCAGCGCGCGGAGCATCCCGGGCAGGCTCCGTGCAATGCGCTTATCCCGGGATTTCTTAGTTTGCAAATTCTCAGGTTGGAGGGATTTGAGCTCCTTAGCGGGTGCTGGCAGAGAGCCACAGAAAGGCTGTTACCTGACCCGTCGGCACCTGCCTGCCTGATGCCAGAGCAGGGGCTGCAGAAGTTTGCTGCTGCTCTTACAACCCACTGCTCTTTGCTGCTCTTCTCCCTTTCTGCTGCTCTCCCCTTCCTTCTACCATCCCTTGCTTAATGCTCAGGGAAAATATGTACAGCCTTCCCAAGAGAGGAGATTCTGCAAAACAGGAGAAGTTGTCAAAGCTGATGGCTTTTAAAAGGAATCTACTCCGGCTGGGTCAGGGGGCTCAGCTCCCGGGTCCCTTAGGAGCAGACTCGTCGGGCTGGATTTGGTTAATGCCTTCTGGGGCTTTCAGAGTTCCTCAAAGCAAGGAGAATTGCTTGGGGGTCTCTGTGCTTCCCTGCTGGGAAGCCGTTATCTGCAAGAGCTCAAATGCACTTGCTCATATTCAAAAGTGCTACTTGAATTCCCTGAAATTTGGGATGCAGAGATGGAGCGAACCAATACGGAGAGCAAAAAGCAGCACCACGGAGGACTTGCTCCGTGTGCTGCAGGGCCTCTCCCGTGCCTTCCCGCAGCCTCCTCTCCCTGGGGCTTCCCGCTGGGAAGAGGGGCCGGGAGCGCGGGGGCTTCCCGCAGCGTGCGGCCGCTCCCGCCGGGATGCTCGGCGGAGCCGGGATCGCGGTGCAGGGGCAGGACGCGCTTGTGTACACATCGCCCTGGCAACGTTTAGGGAAAGGCCTCGGAGCGGAGCCGGGCGCGTGTTCCGGGCTGCAGCCTCTCTGTGCGCGGGGTTTTGGGTTCTTCCCTGACATTAGCCTGAGGTGCAGGGAGCACCTGAGCTGCTTTAATCGTCTTCTCTGCCTTGCGTTTTTGAAAATAGCTTGTAAGTCTGTCTCCTTTTTTTTTTTTTTTTTTTTTCCTTTTCTTTTTTTTGGAAATGTTTAATGTCATCTTCTGCTAGAGGCTTTTTGGATGTAGACGGGGTCAAAGTCATCACAAGCAAGTTGCTCACCTAGAAATGAGCAGTCTGAGCAAAGCTAGCCAGAAGTCTCCTGCAGGGCCTCAGCTCAGACCAGCAGCCTCAGGCCTTTATTTTCAGAAGGGCACCGTGTTCCTAGTGCCCCCCATCAGCTCCCGGGACACAGAGGTGACTGTCCAGGCTGTGGCTTGGAGGACGATGCGTCCCTGCTGGGTGAGGGTTGTCCCTGTCCAAAGAGCTGAGGCAACGTGTGGAGGGGTCACATTTATCCCTGTGCTAATTTTCAGTGCAGAGGACTCTATCCGAGCACCTAAATGCTGGGCACGGTGAGGCTGAGTTTATGGACAACTTTCATTAGGTTGGAGAGGGTGTTTGAACGATCTGCTGTTATTTGAGAATTCTCAAATAATCTCCTTAGCAAACTTTAATCTAAGTGGACCAGTGGGATCATTAACCTCAGGGATATCCTTGTGTGCTGCTTTCTGAAGCTAATCTAAGTTTTATAACATTCTCAAGCTTCTGTCTTAAAAATCTAATGCCTTGCTCCATTTTAGCAGTGCTACCTGGAGATGCCAGTGGACCAGGGGGTGTTGGAATGCAGAGATTCCCATCTTTCCTTCCTGCTTTGCTGCTGGTGCTCTTTGGCAGTGTGGGACTAATCTCTTTGTATCTCCATTTCCCCTGGTGCACAAAGGGGATAGTGGCCCCCTCCTTCCAGAACAGATGGGCAATGTGCTCCCGCGAGTTCCCTGCCTTGGAAATGAGCAGCCGCCCGTGCGTGCTGCGTTTGCAGCCGGTCGTCTCGGTGGGTTGGATGAAGCCTTCTGCACAGAAGCTTTTCGGAGCGCCAGCGCGCTGCAAAGAGGAAGCAACGTGTTGCTGCTTGCCTGGTGCAAAGCTCGCCGCAACCGGGACCTGCGGAGATGCCCGGCGCTGAGGAGGAGCGCGGAGTGCTCCCTGGGCATCCCCATTGCAACGCACGGAAAGACCCCCGATTGCTGAGGCGCATCTGAGGAACTTGAGGGAAAATTTCTTACCAGTGAGGGTTCCAGAGCACTGGAACAGGCTGCCCAGAGAGGTTGTGGAGTCTCCTTCTCTGGAGATCTTCAAAACCCGCTTGGACGCAGTCCTGTGCCACGTGCTCTAGGTGACCCTGCGGGTGCAGGGGGTTAGACTGGATGACCTCTAGAGGTCCCTTCCAACCTTGAGCATTCTATGATTCTCTGATCCTGAAATAAAATCCATGCCCAGTTCTCATTGGAGCCTCCACAGCTGTGTCTTTGCAATCACCTGAATCTTTTTTTCCTACTCCTCACTGCTGTGTTGGGGCTTTTTCGTCTGTATCCATGAGTAATGTGTTTTGTGGGTGGCAATGTAGGATTAGTTGCAGGAATTTATTAGCTCTGGTGGAACCATTTTTAGGCAGGCCGTTTTTGCAAACAGTATTTCGTCATAAAAAAACTGCTGTCAGTCACCTGTAAGCAAATGACTCTCCAAAACCCAACCCTAGATTGAAGGAAATGATAAGTAGTTCTCACTTGCCCTGAAAGCTTTTATTTATTTATTTATCAGTATCTAGTTGATGTTTTGCTGGGTAAATCCTGACCAGGTATGTTGTGTGGGGAGGGTCAGCAAGCGTCTTGCAAAGGGCTTCGGTTCTGTATTTGGTAGCGGAGCTGCCTCGGGGCAGGGAAAGTCTTTGCAGGTGGAGCAGCCCCCAGGCTGCGATGGAGCGATGCCGGCGACCCCAGCAAGGGCGCAGATCACCTACCTACGTGGGGAGCAGCAAGTTGGCTTCTCCTCTGACTTCATTATGAAGGAACTCTGATTTTTCACTAAGAGTTATTGAAAATAGGTGATTTTCTGTAGCAGGGGCTGGCAGTGAGTCGGAGCTTGGGCTTTGCTGCTGCTCTGCAGAGATGTCTTGGCTGCATGTTTGGAGATGGATGAAATTAAGGAGCCAGCGGGCATCAGGCACTTAACTGCTAATATAAATCCTGAAATATTGATGGCAAATACTGATGTAGTGTAGAAGCAAAGCCTGAAATGGGGCTAGGGGCGAGGGATGAGCTGATGCATCTTGTGAGAAGTGGGGGTGATAGAGGAGCAGCTTCCTGTGCCAGCGACGGCACAGGAAGCATCGGCCAACTTCACACTGGAAAATAAACCGTGTGGTTTAGGATTAAATACCGGATCATCCCGCGGAGGGTAAATCCCCCATCTCTTGGCGCCAACTCCTTGGCCTGGCTGCTTTGGGATGGGTGGGATGCCGAGCTGAGGGGGGCTGTGGCAGCCCCCAGGAGCCCTGGTGGCATCTCTGGGGACCCGGTTGTCCCCAGGGTGCCCGGCAGGACTGCATGGAGTTGGGTGACGGGCCCTTAAGGCACCTCTTCTGAGGCACCAACCTCGGTAGAGTTCCCGGCTGTTCACAAGCCGCCCGCAGCAGCGCTCGGCTCCAGCTACTTTCACCACCTCCCTTGTTTAACTCGCTGTCACTTTTCTCGCCTGCTTGTTTTCAGTGTTTTCTCCGACGGTTTCTTTTTACAATTGTGATTTTTTTTTCCCTCCCTCCCTCTCTGTTGCTACCTGTTCCAGCCCTCGGGCAGTGCGCTCGGAAATGCATTCGCTGGGGTTTGCCCCAGCCTGTCGCATACATCATCCTGCACAGTGGTGTGCATCTGTTTGGCATTTATTAATCATTGCAGCCTGACAGAGTTTCTTCTGCTTCTTGCACTTTATTTTCCAAAATTATCTGCTCAAAATAAGGTAGCAACTGGAGGCGGAAAAATACCTTTCTCATGTCTCAGTGTGGGCTTCCATGGTTGCACATAGGAAGCATCTTGTTTGGAACAAATATTTTTAGGTGTTTGTGCGGGTGCAGGAGGCACACCTGCACACCCTGCCACAGCAGCAAAGAAAGGGGCTGCCCCTTTCCTGTGTGACGATGACTTGTGTGATGATGACTTTTATCTTTGGGGATCAGCTGAAAACCAGGCTAATAGGAGCCAAGAATGTTTGCTAATAGCTCCTGATGCATCATCATCTTTTTCCTTCCTTATTAGAATCAATTTGGCCTGACCACCTTCAGCTGACCCTTTGGGATGTCCCAGTTACTAATTTGTGAAGCTCTGGAGAAAACGCTGCTCTGAGCTGGAGCGGCTCCGCTCCCTGGGGCTGGCGGCCCCGGGGTAGCAGATGCATTTCCATGAGCTCCATCCCCGGGGACAGCTCCAGAGCTGCATTCCCAAAGCTCTGCCCATCACTGCAGCCCAGCCATCACATGCATGCAAGCAGTGCAATCTCAAAGGTCTCCCAGTCCAGGTCCTGTTTGGTCCATAGGATGTTTTCAATTTCTCCAGGTTCCTCTTCCAAAGCCAGAGGTGTTGCACAACTGCTCTTGCTGTTCAAGTGGCGAATTCCCACCTTTCCTTTGGAAATGTTTAGCTATCAGCCAGCTAAGGGCAGAAGGAACTCGTTTCGAATACGATGTATTTTTCCATCTACGCGTAATAACGTCTTTAGCTGTGTGTAATTAACTTGCAAGTGATAGGCTTGTAATTACCCAGCATGAGCCTGTGAAAATGATTGCGTTAGTCTTTATCTCAAATTTTATTAACAAAGATATTCTGGGCCGCTTCGGGATATGCCAGAACATCTGAATCGGTGCTCGTGGCGCACAGAGCCTTGGTGCCAGCAGCAACGCCGGTTCCGGCTTGGGTGCGCGTGGGCCGGGGCGTCCTGGGGCTGGGTTTGCAGCACGAGGCTTGTGCAAATGGCCATGGTCCATTTCCCGGGATATCCTCTGTTTTGGAGGCTCATCTGGAATGACAAAAATTTGCCCTTTCTGGTTGAAACTGTTGTTTTCTGTCACTTCTGGCTTGTGGGCATCTGTGGACAGCACGGGGAAGGAGGAAACATTAGCATGTGTATACTGTGTATACCATAAGAATGCCACTAAATAATTGTGGTTTTGAGCTCATGGTTCCCTCAGCAGGAGGGAAGAGTGTGTGTTTCTGGTTTTGGTGTGTAACTTGGTAGTTTTTCTTGATGATTCTTCTGACTAGTAGAGTTGGTCAAACGGAGATGACTCAAAGCTGAAGCCATGTGCCTGAGCTGCCTTCAGAACGGAGTCACCAGGGCGTCCCTGCCAGTTAGGCCCTGAAGTGACGTTAGTTTGATGTCATCTGAGAGAAACCTGCCTGGATTTTGCTCTCTGTAGCTTTGGATTTGCGTGAGCAGTGTTTTCCTTGAGTTTATAACCATGGAAGATGGGCATAATGCTGAGAAGCAAGGCACACCCTGAAGGCCGTCCTGATGCTCATAAGCAACACCCCTGAGCAAAGAAATTGGATTATTTAATTCTGTGTCTTGGCTTCTGAGTATTTGTGAGGGTGAACTCTTGTGTTTTTTTTTTTTTTTCTCCAAAAGTAGAACTGATCTTGTATCTTGGACTAGTGAGTCTTGACCATTCTATGATGTCCTTGTTTGCCTTTGAGTCTTCAACCATCTGGAGACCTGGTGTCCTCCACCGGCGGCCGCTTTGCACGAAATAGAGCTGCGTGTGCCTGGTACAGTGTGGGATGAGACAAGACCTGCCTTTTAGAGCCCCCTGATGACCCATGTGTCCTTCTGGCAGTGGGGGTGACTTCAGGCAGTGCTCAAGGCTAGTGACGCGCTGGAAGCGGTTGCGACTTCAGGCAGTGCTCAAGGCTAGTGATGCACTTGTCCTTTAGCACCTTGGGAGCCCAGATATGTTCCTCTGACTTTGAATAGCAAAGGTTAATATACTTGTAGGTGACTGGTGAACAAGGAAAAGCAACGTAATTTATTTGCTAATTAATTGGCACCCCCTCCCCCCAAATTATTTGAGGTACTAATAGAGGAAGAATGGTTCATTGGCTGGGACACTGGGCTGCTACTTGGGACAATGAGCTTGTGTTGTACCTTGCCACAGCCACCACGGGTAGATTTGGGCAAGTCATTTCACCTCTTAATGGTCCTTGTGCTTTGAGTCTAATTATAGACTCTGTAATGTCTATATCTCATGGGAGAAAAATATGCTGTGTTACACCCAAAGCCAACCACTGTTCATACTAGTAATGAATATGGAGCAGGAGCAGTGCTAACTAAAGGGAAAAGGTTCAGGTTAAAGAGATGATTTGAATAATGATACTTTAGGCACTTCAGGAATATATAAGCTGATCTGTGGGATGCTCCTGTGCGGGCGGTGTGGGGACAGGCTGCCTTGCCTTCAATTTGCAGATAGAGAAAGTGAACGTGAGCTATCTTAAGCTATCAGAACAGATCGTAATGAGCATTAATAGCTCCTAGGAACAGACATAACAAGTTTGACTCATGTTTTTACCAGAATGCTTACTGCTTGGATGGGCTCTTCGTCCCTCCTTGATCTCTGGCATTGAAGCAGAGTCCTGAGTGCCCATCTCGGTGTCAGACCACGGTGCAGAGTTGCAGGTCTCATCAGATGAAGCCTGGGGCCATAATAATCCCCTGCAAGAGGCTGGTCCTTTCCAAAACCAGTGCTCCGTGTCCTGCAGAACTGGCCGTGTGCTGCAGGGTACCAGGGTCTCCGGGGCTGTGCGGGCACCCCAAGCCTGCAAAGAGCTGGGCAGCCGGAGCCGCAGCAAAGCTCCGAGCAGCCAGGGAGATAGAGCAATTCCATCCCTTAGGATCACTCTGGATAAACATTAGGAGGACCCTTTTGAGTATTTTCACTCCCTTGTTGCTGGCATGGGTTGAGTAAGACTCTCAACTTGTGCACCCTTTAATTTGAGCCCTCCCGTTCTTTGTTTTAGGTCCTGGAATCGTGAGAACTTCCAATGGTTTGGCAAATCTCTGAATCACTGACGTTTGGCTGCCACCTCCACCCATGCCTGTCCCTTGCCTGCTCCCTCGCCGGGTGTCAGTTCTCGAGCCTACGTGCTGAGAAGAAAAGTTAAAAAGGTAAAAGTCTGTAATCTGATTCCGCAGTGACCTGTCTAATCCTGTTCCCTGGGACAGAGCTGAAATACTTGTACTGCAAAACAATGACTCGAGGAGGCTGGGGAAGGAAGATGAGAATCTGCAGGGATTTTTTTTCTCCATCTTTTCTCTTTCTGAGAGAAACCTGTCCGCTTGGAAGCGGGGAAGGCAAGAGGGAGCTTTGAGGCCTGGTACAAATAGAAATGCAGCGGGCGAAAGTGCAGCTAGCCCCGATCTGAGCCTCCCTTTGTAGGAGAACATGGGTACAATTTCAGGCAGCTGATTGAATCTGGGCATGACAGTAGCTGCAGAGTGTAATCCTGCAGGTGAAGGGCTCACATGTGATGAGGAGCAGAACACCATAATTCTGCATAAAGCTTCTATGTGTTTCTCCTGTCTGTGGAGCTTGCAACAATTCTTGCACCAAGCTCTGCTGTGTCCCTGCCTGGCTCAGAGCAGGGCTCCAGGGCTGAGCTTGTCCGCAGGACACAGCGCTCAGAGCCGGGGTTTCACATCCCGTTCACCTGGGCAGAATGGGGAGATGAGCCCAGGCCTCCAGGTCCACAGCACGTGTTACTGCCAAACAACTTCTCTACTGATCCTGGGAGCAGGCTGCACTGAAACTATCTGCTCCTGCAAGGTGTTTCAAAAAAGCAGTGTTTTCGGATGATGAACGGGTTTGTTTTAGCGGATTCTGCACTGTTGGGAAGGCAGTGTATTGTGTGGGCTGTGCGAGGTCTGCATTACAGATGTTATGTGCTGAGCGTGCTGCTGTACCAGAGAGATGTCCTCAGAATCTTTGTCCTCCGTCCTGGAGATTTTCCTCCTGTTGCGATGCTTTTTCCTTTACCAAAACTCTGCTTTGCTTATTCGCTGAAGTGACCTGTGTTTTAAGAGCAATTTCCAGATGGGAACCTGAGTGCGCACTCTCTCGAACTTCATTTTTCTTAGGTCTTTGGCTGGGTTGCTTTATTACTTATTTATTTAGGCACAGCCCACTCCAATCTCTCCAGTATTGCCAACACTGTTGGTGCAACTGGGGTGCATTGGCTACCATAATATTATAGAAAAAGAAGCCTTGTAGAGGTAGGAAATCAGTCCCGTGGTGCCAGGGAAAGGCTGAGGTTCTTTGCAACCCCCTGGAAGGGGTTGCAGACGTTTGGAGAGCTGCCTTGGTTGGGGATTGATCGAACACTCAGGCTGGAGTGTGGCTTCCTTCTGTCAGAACTGCGTCCAGGAGAAAACATTTCTCAGGAAATTCATGCAACTAGGGACTCTGTAATGGAAAATCTGCCACACCTTAAATGCTATCGTATTACTCATGAATGCAACGGTGGTAATTAACTGAGTTTAAAAACCAGATTTATTGCATGTCAATTATCACCTAAGTGGCTGGCATATCTGAGAGATGCATCAGAGGCTGGATGCGCTGGTTTCCCACCTAAGGTAAGAGAGGTCACCTGCTTGGCCACCAGTGGAGGGTTGATGGATCTTCTGTGTTTAAATCTACTCGCACTTGTGTACAAAAATGTGTTCAAGACCAATGACTTGCAAGGTTACAGAGTGAAGTGCTCCAATGTATTGAGATGCAAAATAGTTAATAGTTTCATCACGATTTGTTGTGGAACATTCTGGCATCTCCTGATCACGGGTGACATCAGAAACGTTCCCAGGCTCCCCTCTCCACCCTGATCCGGAGCAGCAGTGCAGATGCGCTGCTGAACTGAAGCTCTTCATCACTAACCTGCAGCAAAAGCCGTGGGAACCAGCGGGATTTGCTGATTCAGGTTCTTGAAAAGGAAACCTACAGGCGCTCTGTGCAACGCAGCCGCTTAACGTGATTGCTGCGGCTTAAATCTGCAAATTGTCCATTGCCTTGAGTTTCACTGCACACTTACTCTTAGTTTTAGCGTCTGCCCTTAAATCTCCTCTTGCAGGACTTGCTTCCTCCTTGTTTTGGGGGTGGCTGGGGAGCACTGGTGCCTGTGTGCTGCTGAAATGCCACCCTTGTGAAGCACAGGAGCTTGTCAAAAGCTTCTGAGAAGAGTGAAGTCTGTGCACCTGCAAAGTTCATTATTTGAAAAGTAACGAACACTTAGTGCTTGGAATCCAAAAAGCACATAGCTTTGGGATTTCTATGCATATTAGGACAATTCTAACTTCTAGTTATCTGCATGTAGAAGATGCTCGGGAATGTGTCTGGTTTTAGCTTTCCCATTCCTGCAAGAAGTCATCTGAGTTTGTGCAAACACGACAAAAGCTGGACAGAAGCTGTGGCATGTCGTGGATTTGCCGGGAGTGGGACTGCTGGGCTTCCAGCCAGGGTCTGAGAGGGGCTGGCTGCGTCTCGAGTCTGCTGCCCTGCTGCAGGGAGGCGTTTGCCTTTGCAAAGCGTGTGGTGCAGTCGATGGCAGCCTCACCTTTCTGACCAGGAAGTCTGCTCGTCTGCAAAACAGCCTCCCGATTGCACAGACTTGGCGAGCAGATGCGATGGCAGGGGGTGGGACAGGTCAAAGTTTGCGCCAGCCCAGCCTGTGCTCCGGTGTCTCTGAAGCTGCTTTTCTATTTCACAACGCCACGCTGAGCGTGCCCGCTGCCAAGCCCTGGCTGGAGTGCCAGCTGCGAAGGGAAGTTTCTTTGCTTGCTTTTAAGTAGATAATTGGTTTTCCGTTTGGGGAGTGTTTTGCAATTAGTTCTGTGGTGGATCGTTCCCGTGTGGAGGGTGGATCCCACACCTTGGTTTCCTGCCTCCTCGTGGGAGCAGAGCCCCGGCAGCACCATGTCACCAGGGAGGACCGATGCCCTCGGGCTGCTCAGACTGTCCCCTGCCACATGGAGACCTGGCAAAACAACAGGGCCCATGAGGGAGGCCCCTGGTCGTTACCTATGTGACCGAGGCCATCAGAGTGCCCCAAGGACGATGCTTTTCCCCTTGCCATGTTCCTCCCGCGGTCACTCATTCCT
>NW_010583659.1:68614-79161 GCF_000705375.1 Tinamus guttatus | reverse complement strand
TCGCTGCTCCGTAACGTTCCCTGGGGGCTGCCAAGCAGTCAGGGGAGGCCGTGTCGAACGACCCTGAAAGGGCAGTGCTGCAGGAGGGAGCTGAGTTTCCGAAACTGCATGTCCAGTTTCATCGGTGCTCTGAGCGCATCCGCAGCACTGGGTGAATGACGAGCGTTTCCACACCGGCTTTTGGGGCGTTCGTGTTGCTTGAACTGAAAGTCAAAGGCATCGAGCCGCTCCAGGACGTTCCTGGAAGCGGCGCTTGCCCCTGCCCGGAGAAGCTCGGGAGCCAGCGCTGTTGTCCCGTTCTTGAGAGTTCTCCGGGTTTCTTCGCAGGTGGATGGGAGCTTGTGCTCCCGTGCCCAGCGCCGTGCAGCATCGCTCAGCGTCTGAAATGTGCTCCATGGCACTCGCTGGGGCTGTGCCAGGGAGGTTGAACCCTTTCCCTCCCTGCTCGGTGCTGCAGATGCCCGGACAAGGCTCGGGAATGAGGGACGTTTGGGAGCACCTCGCAGGCCGGTCCCTCTGCCCCCTTCCCTCAGCCAGGGCCTGGCGGGCGCCATGGAGCGCGCGGGTCCCTCCAGGCCCCGGTGTCCCCCGTGTCCTCGCGGCCGCCTGACGGGCCCGCCCACGCTCGGCTGCCGTCCCCATGGCGACGGGGCCACGGGATGCTGTGCAGTCCATTTGTCACCAATTGTCACTGTTTTGTTCTGCCTTGTATGCGCACTCGATTGTGTCACGGGGGAGGCAAGGAGGAGCAAGCGGGCCTTGTCTAATGGGCCGGGGCCTCCTGCTGCGGGGAAAAGCCGCGGAGCCGCCTCGGAGGGGCAGCCTGTGGGCACCGCTGGGCGCTGGTGGCCGCGGCCCTGTTCCCACCGGTCTCTTCCGCAGTCGCTTTTGCCCCGGCCGTGCTTGGATTCCTCTGCACACCCTTCGGCGTCCGGCTCGAGCCGTCACCCTGTGCTGTCCTGTCCCTTTTCTCCCATGCGCTCATTTCTCTCCCGTTTTGCTCCCTGTTGCCGTTACTCCAAGCTTTCCCGCAGAGCAGTGATTCATCCCCCTCCACTTGGCTCCCTTCCTGCCCCCGGGCTTCAGGAACCGCCAGGCTGAGCTCAGAGCGGAGCCGGCTCCGAGGCTCAGCACCCGCAGTCAGGTTTTTCTGCAAACCCTCAAAAACCCTTAATTCAAGTCTGGCCAAAGCATTTATGGGAATTCAGGGAAGTTTTTCAGCATAGCTGCGAGGAGGTCGGGAAATCTGGAGCTGTGCAGTCAAGCCCAAAGCAGGCAAGCTGGGCCGCTTCCAGACCTTGAGCTCGCCTTGAAATACCGCGGAGGGAAGGGGAAAGAGGGTGTCTTTGGCAACGTGTCAGTCAAGGGAACTGAAACCACGGCGCTTTTCCAGCGCGAGGTATTTGGCAGGTTTCTCTCCCTCCCTGGTGGTCACTGGTCCTCGTTTCCAGACCGCGGGGTGATTCCATGCGCTTGACCGCGCGGCTCCGAGGAGATGCGGAGCGGCTCCGGACGGCAGCGCGCTCCATCACTGCCCTGCTCCGGCTGCTGCGTTGATTGCCCACCCGGATACTCCCATCTTGGAAGCAGCTGTTGGAATGGGACCTCGGATTTGCCTCCTACAGCAGCTCCTCCCATCTCACCTCTCCAACACCTGGCTGGAGATGGACACCAGGAGTTTGCTTCTGCCTTCCTCTGCACGTGGCTTCTGGCTGCCACGGGGAGGGAAAGGACACGTAACTGCTCCAGCCGGGGGCTGTTTTTATCTCCCTTTCGGTCTGTGAGCAAAGTGTGGGGGGAAGAGAAATCAGACTTGAAATCAGTATTTAAGTTATTCTTGAATGATGCAGCTTGGGAAGGTAGAAAATGAAGCCAAAGGTGTGACTTGTCACTGAGCGTGTCGATGTCTCCAGAGTGTCCGAGCGGTGGCCGTGTCACCCGCAGTCTGTTATGTTAACCGTGTCCTGCAGGGTTTCCTCTGGCTGCGCAGGATGGATAGTGCCCCTCTCCCTGCTGCTCCCCTTGGGCTGCAGGGATGTGGGACGCTTCACCCTGTGCCGTTTTGCAGATGTGACCCTGGGCCTTTTCCTACAAGCCTCGAGGTTTTGGAAAGTGTCTCATGGTCCACGGTGAGGGACTGCAGTTCGGGGCCTCCTGCGGATTGGGGTTTGGATACAATTAGGTTCAAAAGGGAGGAAGTGTCTTTTAAGGAAGCTGCGGATGTGAGCGGTGCCAGCTGGGCAGCCCGGGCCCGAAAAGCCCTGGGTGTTACCTGCCCCGCTGCCTTTGGGCTTCCTATTTCTGCCACGGGCTACTCACTCTTGAATTCCTTCTCGAGCCATGGGTGGATCCGTTCTCACCATCCCTCATGCGCTGGAGGAAATGTCAGAGATAATGAAAATGGGTTTTGTCAAAATATTTGGGGGGGAAGAACAGAAATAGCTCCTGGACCGGAGTGTCTATTTCTGCCCATGGGAAGGAATGCTTGTTTCGACTGAATATTTTTTACAGGTGCTGTCAGAACAGGACTCGAAACTGGAAATACTCCGTTACAGCCCTGCCTTCTCAGATGAAAATCAGTGGGTTTCCCACAAAGACGGAGGGAAGCGGGATGGTTTCTGCCCGTGCGGTTCCCTGGAACGCAGCCGACTGCCTCTGTTTCGGGCTCAACCTGCTTCTTCCCTCCCAGTGTGGAAAACATAAAATAGATTATTTTTTCAGAAATAATTTTGAAAGCAAAGGAAAAGAATCAATCCATAATTATCATAAGCTGGTGGATAGGGGAACACGTGCATGGGTTTCTTGCATGAGGCTCGGGAATGGGGCTGGACTTGAGACCCTGAGTGCGTTGCCTGACACGGAGTGTCCTGCTGGTGCAAGAGCTGGTGTTGTGGGAAAACCAGGAGCTTTTCCTGAAATTCCTTGTGTGTGCTAAGCATTGGAGCCCCAAAAATCCTTTTCCGTGAGGTCTTTTTATCAGTTTTCCTTTTCTTATGGCTTGTTTTATTCTGGGTGGCAGTGGACAGTTGGGAAGGGGCCAGGTTCCTCTTTCCCAATCCGGCTGTGTTTTCCTTGCCAGGCTGTTCCTGCTGCCCGAGGGCGCTGAGCGCGGGTGGCTTCAGGCAAGTTACCCAGAGCCCTGTGACACCCCAGGGCCCTGCGTGGGGCAGGGACACCCGGGCTGTGCCCTCTAATGAGGAAACGAGGGGACAAGGGACTTTGGGGCACACAGCGCAGTGGGGAGGCGATGGCCGACAGCCCTGCTCGGAGGTGGCTTTCGTGCCGCGGGGCTTGCACCCTGAAACGCAGCTCCCTTGGGGCAGAACGCAGAGGTTTTTGTGACTGCCTTTTCGTAGGAGCGGAGGAGCGCGTTGCACCGAGCTGGCCTTGCGCTCACCAGGATATTCCCGCTCGTGGCCATGGAGGTTTCCAGCACGGCTGGGGGGGACGGATTCGCGTTCACAGCTGTGGGTCTGGCCGGCTCCTCGCGCGGCCGAGGAGCCTCCGGCTGGGGGCCCTGGAGGCCGCGGAGGCCGCGGAGCCGTTTGCTTTGGCCGCGCGGTGACGACGCTGTCGCTGCTCGGAGGCCGAGGGGGAGAGGGAGGCAGGGAAGGGCCTGAGCGTTTCCAAGCGCAGGAGAGGGCCGTGCGGTGCCGAGGCGCTCTGCTCTGCAGGGCTTTGGGGCTCCTCTGAGCAAGAGACTCCCCAGTTGTTTTAATTGGCCTGCTTGGAATTTTTCAACTGGAGCTTCACTCTTTCACTCTCCTGACTCCTAACTTCTTAATGTCCACTTTTTTTTTTTTTCTCTCTGTAGAAAGGAGTGAGTTTCGTTTTCAGTCTCCTGAGTATTTTTCATCTGTGAAAGTGGTTTCTCCTCTGTTGTATCCTCTTCTCTGTTGTTGTTTTGCCTTCTTCCTTCCTTTGTTTCAGTAGAAGTTGAGAAGATTAATAAAGGAAAAGGGCAGGGGGAAACAACCTCAAGAAATGAAAAAGCAAACAACAAACAAAAATAGAGGTTGAGAAAGTTTTAGGTATTTTTTGGAAATGAGAAGCCCTCCTTCCCCTGGGGAGCTGGCAGTACTCCATGCAGTATCTGACCTCTCTCCTTCAATGATTGAGGGAGAACAGGGCAACTGGACCCTAGTGACCCAGAGCTGGGATATATCAGGTCTAAGGAGTCTGCAAATCCCTTAAAACTATGGAGCACCCGTTGGTTTTCCAGAGCTCCGGGCTCCTGACTTCTCTGTGGCTTCCTCCTCCCCTGGGCTCCGGAGGCTCCTGACCATCCAGGCACTTTTCTCACTTCGTGCCAGTCTCAGGGAGCAAGAAAGGAAAAGAAGGGGTAAATGAAAAAGGGGATGCTTTTGTTACTCATTTTTCAATGGCATTTTTTTTTAATGTCCGGCGCCTTGTATGAGCAAAGAAAACGGTGGCCCATCTGTTTCTTGCACCATTAAAGGCATCTGACTGCATGAGGCCCTCAAAAATAAAATAAAAATAGGACCCTTTGGCCTGAAAATGTCAAAGGCTCTTTCATCCAAGACAGCCCCCAGCCGTGACCATATCCTCTCAAAGTTGAGAAGCAGGAGTGGGTTCCCACCAGGATTCATCCCAGCAAAGGCCTCTGCCCCCTTCCCCTCCCCAGATTCTGCGAGCGGAGGAAGTCGGGCACTTGGGGCTCCTGCTGCTTCCTGACCTCGGAGCGCTGCTCCGCGCGCCGCCGCGTTGCCTCCTTTCTCGCAGCCCCGTGGACGGCCCTGGCGCTCGGGCCCGAAGAGGTTAAAGCCTCTTTAACAAGTGTTTGGAGGAGGGAGTGGGGTTGACATGTTTTAGGGCCACATTGCAGAAGGCCTGTGCCAGCAGGATGCAATTAATGACGGGGAGGAGAAGATTGCTACAATATGGGCCCGCTTTCCTCCTCATCCCTGTCTTCCCATCACCTTGAAGTCCTGATCTTCGCTGTGTCCTGCTGAGGCCCCGTGTAGACTTAGGGACCGGCATCCTAAGCCCTAGGGCTGCGGTGTGGAAAAGCCCACGGGGGTGTCACTTGTGTTACCTTGGCCCCATGCACCTGCGGGAGCAAAGCTTGGATGGGGCCGCAGGCTTCGGAAAGCGCCGCTAATTGAAAGAACATTTTGAAGTTTGCCTGAGAAGCCTGTGTAAATACATGGCCTTGTTGACAGGAAAGCTTTTTTTTATTTATCATTTTCAGGTATAGTAGAAGTCCTGCTGGGTTCAGAAGGGGAAAAAAGGGATTTCATATGGGAGAAAAAGCTTGTTATTTTCTTTATAAAATCTTCGGAGTTTTTTGTATGATGTATGCAGCTTTTTTTGCCATTGCACCTGGGGGTTAACGTGGATACAAAGTCCTTTGGCATCCAGTCCATTGACCATTTATTGACGAGAGCAGCAGCCTGGGATTGTTGTGACCCATAGGAGTGGGGACCCCACTGCTCTTCCATCCCCTCTTGCCCCAGAAAACTCTAAACCCTGAATTTAACATCTGGGGACCACAGTCTCTCTTCCTTTCCCTGTTCCACTGCAGGCCCGTGGCAGCTTCTCTCAGTACCTGTAGTGCTGCTATAAGGTCCTAATCCTGCCAAGAATCCCTTGGTGCTACTGGTAATATAAATAAGTGAAAAAGCCCCTTGGTCTCCCTGAATATGTGCTTAAGAGTGGATTTTTTGTTGTTGTTTTTTAGGCTAATCGGGCCTACACAACAGCTGTTGAGCAATCGTTCGTCCTCTAAAAACAAATAAGGAGCAAGTCTGGTGGCCAAATGTTGTAGGCACGTTGTACGGGTTGTTAGCAAATTGTGTTTGCAGCGTGGGGCTGCTTAACAAAACAGCTGCTGCATTCGCTCGCCTTCCCCTGGGTAACATCAGCAGATCCCGACGGATCCGGTGGCGCTGCCGAGCGGGGAAGAGGGATGACTTTTGTGGAGCGGGACATGGAGGGCCCACAGGATGGCTCTCGAGGTCAGAAGATGCTGTACAGGCTGCAGTGATCCTAAATATTAAAGGGTTGGGAATCTGCATCCTGTGCATGCCGGCTGTTGTTCTCCAAGCTCGTCCTTGTGCTCCAAGGCTCCTCGGGGGGTTCTGCCCCTGGTTGGACACGGTGCGTGAGCTGGTTCCTCCTCGGCACCCACCCGAGCTGGGCTCTGAGCTTTGTATCCCGAGCAAGCGAACGCGTTTCCTATGTGGAAGTTAACCAGAGACGGGTTGTTGTTTAGTACTGCTGCAGAACGGGAGCTCTGCAGCTGGGTCACTCCAAGACCTGGAGTGGGTAAGCTGTCGTGGTGGAAAACTTGCAATCTCCACAGCTGCGCTGGGAGGGAAAGGCTTTCCCAAAGCAACTGAGACACGTGGTGGGTTTTTTTATATATATAAAAAAATCTTAGCAATTTCTGCTTGATTATTTTTATTAATGTTTTTATTTATTGGCTTTTTTTCAGCCTGGATAACAGAAAAAGAAATTGAGTTGATTTCATTTGTAACTTTTGGTATTTTAAAACTGCTGGAAACACTTTTGGTTTTGAAAACTGCTCGAAATGTCGATGATCCAGTTAGAGCATTTACAAGCATTTTCAGTTTTCAATGCAAAACTGAATGCAAACTTGGAGGTTTGGGATGGTGTGCTTGTAGTTCGATGAGCTGTGACCTGTGCATGTCAATGTGTTGGTAAATGTTTCTGAAATTGGTTTCAGTTACTTCCTGATTCACCTTTTAGACCCCCCAGAAAAGGTCTTAACCTCATGGTTTTGGGTGGGCATCAATGGGGTCCGTTGCTTTCGGCCCTTGTGTGTTGGCCTTGGTCCCTATGCAGAGACAGTTCCCTTATTTCCCCACAGAAGAAGCATCTGACTGGGTGAAGAAATAACTTTCATCCCTGCAGGATTTCACAAGGGAGGTGCTCCCTGGGCTGCAGGTAACCTGCTTGGGCAAGGCCACAAGCGGGCACCCCAGCAAACCAAACTGGTGGCCACTTGGCAAACTGCCCCCTGCTTCTTCCTTCCTAACTCCTCCTGCAATTCATGTGTTCATCTTCATAAAGGGCACGGTAGGAAATGGAGTTCTATTATTCCTTGCATGTTGTTGTCTGGATGCACAAGTTGCTCATTGTATATTTTATTTCTGGATGGCAGATATCAGAATATGTGAATAATTTTAGCCTCGTAGTATATACGTTTCCCATTTCTGCTCTTATTTCACTGTTTATATCGTGTAATCTGTGGCTCAGATGATTTGTTCTGCACTCCAGTACCCGCTTGCTCAACATCTGTTGGGATGTCACAAAAATCTTGTGGTTCCCATTAGACACTTTCCTTTGCGCTTCCCTGGAAATCGCTTTGTTTTCACTTGCGCTGTGGGGCTGATGGCTACAGTGATGCAGAATACCAAAAATGGGATGGTGGTGGAGATTCCCTATAAATTCTTTATCTCAGCCTGTAAATCCCGGCTGAACGGCGCTGCTCCAGGCGGGACTTGACCCCTGCTTGGAGGTGCCTCTTGGCTGCGTTTTCTCAAGATTGCCTTGGCATCGAGCTCCTTGTGCCCCTTCTCCGTGTGCCTGTCCTCGTCCCACGCCTTCATTCCCTTCCAATTTGCTGTTTTCTGACCCTTTGGATGCTCTGGAGGACAACAAGCAGCGTGGTGAGGGGAAGGGAGGGAAGGACGTGTGTGCATGGCTTTGATGAGCCTCATTTTGTGTTAAGTTAAATTCAAGTCTTAGGAAAGGTGAGTTGCCGCTTTAAGGTTAGGATTTCTGCGCTTGGGTGGCAGTGAGGAAACAGCTGCAGGTAGCTGATTCATTACCCAGATCCTTGCAAAATGCTGAAGGGCCCCTGGCCAAAATATGAGCAATAGATTTTGGAGCTGGAAAGGACATGTGAAGCAAGCGGGATGAGAGCAGGAACAGAGGAGGGAATGGGGAAAGGAGGAGGGAGCTGCTGAACAGGCCTGGGGCATTTTTAGTGCTTTCAGATCATAGCTCTGCAGTGGCCTTGGCTGGGAAATGACCCCGTTTTGCCTGTGCTCTGCTACAGCCCCATTGCTGCCACCGTTAGCAGAACAAGTGACCTCTGGTTGCATGGGGACTTTGGAGCCCTCCTGCTGTTGCTTGCAGGAAGGCAGAGGGGAATCTCCCGTCCTCTCAGAAGTGCTGCGGATACTTGGAAATTGGCCTGTGGTGACTGAGGAAGTTGTAAAAGTCCCCAGAGAAGGATCCTCCGATGGATTTTATGGAGCAGCCTGTAAGAGGGAAGGCAAATCCCTTTTTTCCTTTTGCCCCTTATTTTCCTAGAGGGGCAAAACCTCGTCCAGGACCCGACTCAAAGCCTATTTGAGGCCTTCATGCTCCCTGGGCAGATTTCTTATTATTTCCCTTTTCCCTTTGTGTTAATTCCTGACACAAGTTCCTGGAAAAGATGCTAAAGCCTCTTGAGTGGAAGCACAAAAGTTCGGAGGAGCTGATCAACACGTTCCTCCCGTGCCCTGGGGGGATATAAAAGCCGGACATGTCCAAGAGAGAGGGTTTTTATTATAATATTAATATTTACTTGGCTCAAAGCCTGGCGCTGAGACAGGCCTCAGTGCGTGAGGCCCACAGGGGCAGCCTGTGGGGAAGGGCCAGCGTGTCCCTGTGCGTGGCCATTCCAAGGCCTCCATCCTGCCCTCTCCCATGGGAAAGGGGAGAGGGCAGCGATTGCCAAGCCGGGTGGTGGTGGCTTCCCAAGCCCTGGCCGGCTGTGTAAGAGGCCGAGGGGACAGCGGCCCTATGGGGTGTCCTGAGTGGGGCCTGCGGCACTCTGGGGTGCTGCTCGGAGCTCGTTTCGCTCCCATTCCCGTCCCACAGCCTCCGTTGGAACCAGGGTGATGCCGCCGCGTGTTTGCGCTCTCCAACAGCCGTCTCCTTCTCCAAACACTCGCCTTGCGCAAGCGGCGCTTCCGCCGGGCCCGCCCGAGCGCTGCCTCGTGGCCCCGCGGGCCTGGCGGCCGCCACGGCCCCAAGCATGTCCCCGGGGGCAGCCCGGCAGCTCGTTAGTGCCCTCGTTAGTGTCCCCGGCCGCTCCGGAGGGTTGTGCTGCCGGGCTGCAGCTCTGCCGTTGGCAGGGAGCCCTTGGGAGCTTGCGTGTTGCTCAGGGTCTTGCAAATCCAGGTGGGAAAAGCACTGGAAGGTGCCAGGCGCTGCCATCACTCGTCTGATCTTACCGGAGCCTTCGGTGTCCTGTGATGAGGAGCCGCTGCGCCAGGTGCCCATCATTTCCAGGCCCATAGGATTATTATTATTTTTTTTTAAAGCTCAATGTGAGGCTTGCATAAGGCTCTTAAAATTAGTGTTGCCTTTCAAGCCAAAGGGCCGGAATAAGGTTTACAAGCCATAAAAGCCTCTTATCAAAGTTGATTTCCTCCAACGCACCTTTCATCTTTTATAGTATTTGCTTTTCAAATCCTTGAACTTAAAAGGATTAAACAGGTTTCAAAAAAAAAAAAAAAAAAGGAGGGGGAAGGGGAAAACAAATAAGAAGGAAGAGGGATTGGATGTGAATTGTGAGAGGTCAGTATAAAATGTGAATTAGGAGAAAGTCTAAACAAAGCTTTGTCATTTTCTAAATCACTGAAAATATGTTGGAAGATTCCTCTTTTCCTGAACTTTAGAGGATATTTATCTTCTTAGCGCCATTCCTTTTCCTTTGCAAGATGAATGGAGCAGAGAGGAGCCGAGCAAGGGGAGAGGAGGGATCTGCAGGGCTCTGCTCCAGCCCTGCGCAGGGACCCGGCGCAGGACAGAGTCCGGAGAGCTCTTGTCCCACTCCAGAAATATTTTGCGGGTCAGTGCATGGGACTGTCCATGTCCTCCCTGGAGCTGCGGGGAGGGATCCGCATGCTGCCGGAGCCGCCTTGCTCTGCAGGGAGCAGAGGAGAGCACAGAGCCGGCCAAAGAGCTGGACGTTGGTCAAAGCAGGCACTGTCCGTCCCCAAAGGCTTTCTGTGTCACTTAACAAAATCTCTGGTTCTGTTTTCTTGTTCTCGTGTTCAGAGTTCTTGAAATCGTTACAGGAAATGTTGGCAAAGCCCGTCAAGGAGCATGGGGGAATCCTTCCCAGCCCAGGCGGGGGGGCACCTGGAGCTGCTGGCCGGAGGGGGCCTTGCAAGCCCCGTGGCTACTTAATAGGAGACAATGACATTTTGCAACTTGCTGGAGGCCCCAGGGCTCTGTGACCTGCCAAAGGGTGCACGGTGCAGCGGAAGGTGCCCGTGTTCCCGACCCCCATTCCACCTCATTCCTACTTAATAGGAGACAATGACATTTTGCAGCTTGCTGGAGGCCCCAGGGCTCTGCGACCTGCCAAAGGGCGCACGGCGCAGCGGAAGGTGCCTGCGTTCCCCATCCCCATTCCACCCGGCATCACCGCTGCTTCCTTCCCTCGGCTCCTTCCCAGCCGTGGCAAGGCCGGGCTGGGGATGCTCCGGCCAGGAGCGCGGGGGAAGCCGGGCACCGCTGTCCAAGGTGGCCCTCGCCTCCTGCGCCAGGGCTCCCCCCGG
>NW_010583659.1:29237-61090 GCF_000705375.1 Tinamus guttatus | reverse complement strand
TCCGACGGCGGCGCCCGCGCGGGCAACGCGCACGAGCCCTGCGGCTGCCACCAAGCGCCGGGGGAAGCGGCCGGGCAGCAGCAGGGGCATCTTCCTCTTTCCTTTCTTTGAAATATAGGTTTAAATCCCCCCTGGGGAGCCGGGGCTGGAAGCACCACATGATGTGCGCCCATGTGCAGGCACCTGGGCTTGGTGCAAGGCAGCACCGCGCTCCTCTCCGTGCACCCGGGGCATCCTCCCTCCCTCGCTGCGCTCCTGGGTCGGCCTCCTCTCTGTTCCCCCTAATCCAACCCCGGTTTTCGCCTCTGGGCGCAGCCCATCCTAGCTCCAGCCTAGACCTTTGCAATCTGGACATACAGGTAGAGCGGGAGCCGCAGCGCGGGCACCTACCCGAGTGCTCGCCGGGGGAGTGCACCTCGCTGATGCTGGAGGACGACTGCGGCGAGTCGGCCTGCAGCGCCTTGAAGATGGCGTTGGGGGAGATGTGGGTCTGCTCGGCGCCCTCCTCCTGCTCCGCCTGCCCGTTCTTCACCGACTTCCTCCGCCGCGGCTGGTACTTGTAGTCGGGGTGGTCCTTCTTGTGCTGCACGCGCAGCCGCTCGGCCTCCTCCACGAAGGGCCGCTTCTCGCTCTCGTTGAGCAGCCTGCGGGGCAGCGGGGTCAGCGCCAAGGCCCCCAGCCCGCAGCACCCTTCCTCCTCCTCCTCCTCCTCCTCCTCCTCGCAGGCGCTTCCCAGCCCTCCAAGCCCGGGCCGTTTGGTGCCAGGGAGCTGCACCAGGATCCAGCTCCGGGCCCTTCCCTACCACCCCGGCCCACCCGGGGCTCTGGCGCTGCGGCTCTTCCCGCCGCAGCTGATGCAATCCCGGAGAACCGCGCTCGGCCCCGGAGCCCGGCCTCCCAGCCGGAGCATCGCTCGGGCGGGAGGCGCACGGCCCGCGGGCAGCCGCCTCCTCCGCTTCTCCCTCCTTTCTGGCTTCCCCTGCGCCCAAGGAGTTGACCAGCACGTGCCAAGCGTGCGGCAAGTTTTCCAAGCCGGACCTCATCCCCTCCCTCCACTTCCAGCTCCTCTCTTAGGGGACGGATCCGCCTCCACGAGGGCCCCCGGGGCTGCAGCTCCCCCCTCACCTCCAGAGCTTGCCCAGCGTCTTGCTGAGCTCGGCGTTGTGCAGATGCGGGTACTGGTCGGCGAGCTTCCTGCGCGCGGCCTGCGCCCACACCATGAAGGCGTTCATGGGCCGCTTGACGTGCGGCTTGTTCTTGCTCGACCCGTTCACGCGCACGGGCATGGGCACCAGCGTCCAGTCGTAGCCCTTGAGCACTTGGCTCACGGCCTCGCGGATGCACACGGGGAACTTGTCCTCGTCGCTCTCCTTCTTCAGCTCCGCGTCCCCCTTGGCGAAGGTGTTTTCTTGGGGCCGCGTGTTCTCCGTGTCCGAGCCGGATCCCGAGGGGCAGGGAGAGCCCGCAGAGTCATCCGACATGGTGGGGCTGGGGGCGTCGGAGATGCATTTGTCCTGCTCCTCTGTCATTTTCATGAAGGGGTCTAGAAGATTCATGCGAGAAAGCGGCAGAGGGGGGAAAACGGGATGAAAAAAAATAATACTCAGGTGGCTACGGGGCTAGGGAAGTGTTAAAAAAGTCAGAGTGGCAGCGGCGACGTTCAGCGGCGGGACGCGGGCTGGGCGCGCGGGGCGGCGACGCTGGAGAAGTTTGCAAAAGTTGTAGAGATTTATATTTCTTCTCTCTCCCTCCCCACTGTTTTAGGTCGAAAAAACGAGCGCGGGGCCCCCTCGCAGCACGTGGCGCTGGGGCTCGCGGGCACCAGGAACTGCGGGGGAGCGCGGTGAGGGCGCGGGGGGGACACGCGGGGGTGCGCGGGACGGGCGACCGAGCGGCGAAACTTAAGGGAGGAAAAAAACACGCGTGGAAATGGGGAGGCCCCCCGCGGGGCCGTTTGCACCGATTTAACGGCAAGAAACCGCGGAGCCGCCTGCAGCCCGGGGGTCCCGCGGAGGCTCCACCGGGGCGGAACGGGGGGAGCCCCGCGGGGGGCACAGAGGCTCCGAGGCCGCTCGGGAACCGCGGCCGTCCCGGTCCCAGTCCCGGGGGGGGTTGTTGGTTTTTGGCGCTTCAGCCCGAGCGCGGAAGGGCCCCGGGGGACGCGGGTGGGATGGGGGTCGCAGCCGCGTCGCTGCTGTGCGAACTGCGGGGTGTTTGTTCAAGCCGCCCGCGACACGAACGAGACATAAACACACACGCACGGGTTTGGGTTGTTTTGTTTTGTTTTGTTTTTTAAAAAGGCTCCAGATGTGCCCTTTTAAAACGACTCCAAGGGAAGGGGAAGGGTGAAAAAAAAAAGAGGGAGGGGGAACAAGACATCTGGACAGCAGCAGCCGAATGGGAACAAAAGTGAGAGCTGCTCACTCGCCTTACCTGAGAAGCGGTGCTGTAGGGGTATCCGAACTGAGAGAAGGACATAGTCGCTCCTTATTTTTGGACCATAGGCAATATTTTTCCCCCCAGATCGATTGCAACTAAACCCCGCTTCAGGATGCAGCTTCTCACACACACATTTCCACGCAGGGCTTTTTTTTTTTTTTCTTTCTTTTTTTTCCCCCGCCCCCCCCGCCGCTCGCCCCGCGCAGCAGGTCGCTTTTTAAAGCACTTCGGGGAGCTTTGGCTTTTGCTGCTCCCGTCTGCTATAAACGACTAGTCCAAACTACGGGATTTCGGTAAAATTCTTCCCCTCCCCTGCCTTTCTTTCTTTCTTTTATATGTATATATATATATATACACATATATATTTTTTTCCAGCCCGGTGGCACCGTCGTTGGCTGCAGCGGTGGCCCGAGTGTCCCCCCCAAGTCGTGTCCCCTCTGTGTCTGTGCAGCCTCTGCCGAACTTGGCTCCGTTGGCGGTTTATGCTGCAGCGCTGCGGGCGGGAGGAAGGTTGTCCCTCCTCTCCTCCTCCTCCTCCTCCCCTGGGCACAGCTAATGCGGCCAACGTTATCATCCGAAAAACACAATAAAAAGCAAATTAATAAGCGCTAGGAGCTCTTGAGGGTATGTCTGTAGGCACGTCGGGGTAGGTATGTACATGCAAATGTTTCCCCCGTATAGTCGATGTTACAGAATCTATGGTTTTGGGGGCAAGCTGCTTTTCCGCAAAAAAAAAAAAATTAAGAGGAAAGAAATGGATGCTGCCGTTGTCCGGAATAACACGCGGCCCGTCCTTGAGGTTTACAGGAGACGCGTGGGACGCGTGAGCCGCTCTCAGCGCCGGCCTGAGCGGCGGGGCTTTACAGAAACCGCGTCAATTCGCCCCGTTTTCTTCTGTTAAGCAGTTCCCGAAGCAGCGCCAGCTTGGTGGTTGTGCTGGCTCGTTATTGCTGTTGTCACCATTATGTTGTTACGTTAATAAGGAAGTTTTAATGGAAAATGCACACACAAAAAAGTTTAAAATGTAGAGAGAAAAAGGTAAAGGGGGTCCGGAGCTCTGAATAAATGGGTTTGAAAGCCAGCTCCTTGTAGACCAGGCTTTTCTTTCCCTGTGAGTTTTATTTTTCGCTTGCAAACTTTTGGAAAGTAGTTATCTTGGAGGGGGAGGTAGGGGTCTGTCCTGGTTACTGGGCCCTTTTCTGATTTGACTTTTGAGTCGTGCCTGCAACAAGACTGTTTCTGCAGTGTTGCTTATATTAATTTACTAAATTTCTATCAGCCCAAGATACACTGAATTTTGCATTGCTATTTCCTGTGGGGGAAAAAAATGATAAAAACCCACCCTTGCAATTAATAGGGGACAATTTTGAAGTATTCTCCCTTAACAGTTTTAGCTTTGTATTATATAGCAAATGAGCTGAATTCAGCTCCGCAAATCTCTTTTACTATATGTGTTTGCTATGGGGACATCAAAGAAAGCTCAGCCAGGAGCTCGTCCTTATCTCAGCTGCTGCGGCCAAAATCAGAGCAAATGTACCTGGAGGAGAAGAATGTGGAGGCAGCAGATTGCTGCCTGGCTTTGCTGCTGATGGGCAGCGAGAAGCACAGAAATAATGGGGGAGGATAATTGTTTTAATGAAAAGTGTAATAATTAGAGCATTTTTCATCCCAAAAGTCCGTGTGCTGAAAGGGCCCCTGCTTTTCCCGCTGCTGGAACAAAAGAGAGCGGCTTGACAGGTTTGAACAATAAACAAGAGAGAAACGTGGAATCGCTTTCCAGTTGTGTTATCACATGCAATTTTGTAATTTTGGAATTATTATTGCTAATTCCCCTTCTGCCCGACTATTTGGACAACAGGGACAAGCTGATTAATCGCAGCCGTTTTGCTGGGCTGGAAGTTTCCTTTAAAGTGACAAGCCGCTGCGGGCGCTACGTCGGGATGGAAGTTTGCTTTGCTTTTTTAGAGAATTAACATTGTTTTATCGCCAGCGGCCAGCTCGGATAGCGGGGAAGGGTTTTAGTGAGCCCTTACAGCCCTTGCTCGATGCTGTTTCTTCCCCGGGCTCAACCAAAGTGCTGTTTTTTAGGAAAGGACCGGCCCGAGGCTGCGAGCGGAGGCGGCGGCGGCGGCAGCGGCGCAGGGAGCAGCGCGGGGGTGTTGGCGGCGGCTCTGACGTTGGAGTAAGTTGCATTTTTACTTTTGTGTGATCCCGGGAGGGGGGGCGGCTTCTGCACCTCCCCTTCCAGCCCGGATCCCATCCCTTCTCTGCGCGCGGGGCTCCAGCTGTGCCGCCGTGCGGGAGCCGCATTGCGGGGCAAAACTGCCGGAGTTTGGTTATAGCAGAATTCTGTAAAAACAAAGATGTGCGCGTGCGAGGAAACGGGTGCAACGTGTTCTCGTTGTTTTGGTATTAAAACATATGGATATCCCAGTGCCCATCAGGTGCCTTCCAAGTTAGCCAGGATCGTCCATCCCCACATTTCTATCCGGCAGTTTCCAGCTCCCCAGGACTGGGGCTGAATGCAGTTAATTGCAGCCTAATTATCGCCTCCTCCTAAGCAAGGAGATGCGATGAGAACTGTGGGAAGCAGGCGCTTCCTTACTTTTTCTCCACCAAATTTCCTCAATTTTAATTCAACATTAACTCTCGTGTTTAAGAGCAATAAGCGCGTGCCTGGCCCGACCCCGCTCACGTCGCCTTTTGCTCCATAACTGTTTATTCTGCAAAAGGCCCAGCATTTTGCAGGCACATCCTGACATGTCCTCATTGGAAGGTCGTCGTACGGTTTAGAGAGAGAGAGGGAGAGAAAAAAAGAAAAGAACAGTTGCAAACTTGTGATGCACTTAGGGCAGAATTGCCGTTTTGTAGGTTGGACTAAGAATACCTTAATATCGTGCATTCATGCTGTTGTATTCATTTATTTAAAAATCTCTCTGTTCATCTGGCCTGTCAGGATAATACCCGGCCCTGAACGGCTGTGGGATGACACTGGTGTTGATTTAAGTTCTGCAAACATGAGCTGGAAATGGGAGGCAAAGCTGGAGCACGGGCATTTTCCCCCCTTTTTTTCCGGCTTGTAAGGGAATAGGGAGCCTAAAGACTCCCTGCCGGAAAGAGATTTGCTTTTGTGACATTTTAATTCCTGCCTAAAAATACTGTCTTGCCAGATTCACTATGCAGAATGAAGTGAAAGCGCCTCAAAAGGTGACAGCCAAGGATCTCCGTGCTGCAGTAAAAATATTCCGATTATTTGTAAGGACCGAAAGGGGCGGCAGGGTTAATTTGACCACGGCTCTCTGTTTTAGCTATTAAATAGCTTCGCGCTCATTGTGGCCGGCGAAATAGTGTCGCTTTAAATAGCGTGGAGATTTACCACTTAAAAAATAATCCTGGGAACACGAATCCGCCGGGGGCCAGATCCTGCCTGCAGCAATTAGAATAGGTAGCGCCGCGGCAATGGGGGGAAAGCATTAAAAAGTTTTAAAAATGCTAAGGGGGAAAAAGAAGAGAAAATCTGAGGGGAAAAAAAAAAGGAAAAAGATGGAGGATTTTAGCACTCTGGTTGCTAATAAGAAATATCGGTGCTGATCCGAAACTGCTTGATTTTCCCCAGGAAAGGCAGGGCCCGATTCCTGGTCCCGGCGCTGCGAGCACCCGCAGCCTCCCTGCTTTTTTCTGTGCTTTCTCCCACTACTGGAAATTGTAGGCTTTTTTTTTTTTTTAAATTTATGATTCTATTTTTTTCTGGAGGTTGAAGTGATGTATTTTGGTTTGTTTATTTATTTATTTGTTTATTTGTAGCCCTGATTTGGAGTTCTGTAAGCTTGGGAAGTGGAAAACTTGTCGGGCTCAGTTTAAGAGGAGCGGAAACACCCTCACCAAAGTGCAGAATTTTTCTCCTAGTGGAGAAAAGAGGGGTTCCGTTGTCATTGTTTTTGCTTGTTTATTTGGTTTTTATTTCTTTGCAGGGTGCACCTGTAAACGGGAAAGCTTCTGGAGTGATGGGGGGTCCCCGCTGGCTCGGGAACAGCCCGAGCTCTCCGTGCCGTCGATGCCGGCGAGGCTGGAGCGATGCCGAGGGATCCGTCACGGGCCGAGGGGCGCCCGGGTAAGGAGGACGAAACTGCTGGTTTTCATTCCTAATGCCACCAAGATCCCGGGAAAAGGAGAAATGCGCCGGGGTAAATATAGCATAGGAGGAACCAGCATTGTCCCGTCCCTGCTTTTCCCAGTTTTTCCTGCAGATGAGCGGGTGTCCCCTGCCTGGTGACCTCCCGTGTGGGGACGAGACCCGGTGGCTTTGGCATGGGGACACATGTGGCCTTGCAAAGGGCCTCCCTGTCGCTAGAGCTTGAAAAACAGGAGGATTGCTTCCAAAGTAGAAACCCTCACTTAAATTTAATTTTTTTAAAAAAAATCCATCAGCCCCATCATAAATCCTGCTGGATTCTAGCTATTTTTTGCTCTTTCGCTTGGGTACGGCGCGCGCCGCAGCGATCCTGCGCGGCAGTTCATAGTCACATGCAGATAAATAAATGGCAGTAATCTTAAACCAGCCCTATTATGTTTTGCAAGCAATAGTTCAAATTACCCAGGCCAGCAGCAGCTTACACGAAATCCATCAGAACGGGAAGGGGGAATAAAACTGCCATTCTCTGTACCTGTTTGTGCAGCTCCTCACGAGCGCGGGGAGAGCCCGACTGTTTATTTGGAGAAGTAAAGTTGTGGAAATATACTTGGAGGGTGTAATGTGGACAGCACGTGTTGCTGGAGCTACCTGAAGTCTGCGTCCTAATCGCTTGCAGATGTCCCTGGGTCACTGGTTTCCTATGGGCCAGCGCACGCGGCAGCGGCCACCCCTCTGCGCCTCAAATTAAAAATAAAAAAAAAATTAAAAAGGTTTTTCTGGGGGGGTTTCGACCTCTGGAACTTGTAAAATTGTTTGTTTGGGTTGTTTCCAGCTCCCAGCCCAGCGCTGCTCCTGCAGGATTTGGGAATTCTCACTGCCAGCGCCGCGTTCACTTGGGACGGTGATTTATTTGAAAACTAGAGAAATCTGCTGTGGGATCACTTTTAGTTTGCTCAGGGTGGGGAGTTTATTTACCCTAGGATTATTTATGCAAAAAAAAAAAAAACCCTGCAGTTTTCTGTACTGAGTAATAAGCAGGGATTTGCTTTATATATCTGTACGTATGGATATCTAAACACAGGCTCACGTATGCAGGCGCTGGAAGCGCGTGCATCCCTGGTTGTTCCTCTCGCTCTTATGCCAAGTGCGCAGCTCCGTGCGCAAGCGTTAGATCAATATTTTATTTTATTTTACGTATGACATAATTCTAAGGCAAGTTGAAGAATTTAAGTTGAAATTTCCCTCCTTTTGCAGCTCGCGCTGGTTCTTCCCTGGAGCAAATGGAAATTCGGGGCTCGCTGTCCCCTCCCGGCGTCCCCAGGCCCCTGCAGCATTTCCCCTGGGAAAGCAAAATGCTCCCGTTTAATTTGTCTTATCAATTTTTTCACGTCTTTTTGCTGCCTGCGCTGCAGGACGCGGGATTAGAAATCTGTTTTATCCCTTTGTTTAACGGTGACACTTTGCGGGGGGCGTCATTTATTCCATTTTTCTTCTGTTTTCATTTGCTGTATTTATGTTTCAAAAGCAAAGGAATTGCTGTTGCGGTAACAGCATACTTAGTTAAAAGAAAACATAACACTCATCACATTAAAATTAATATAGCAAGGCGCAGTTTGAGAGAAAAACAGCAAGGAATGGAGGGAGAGAGGGAGGGAGCGAGTACTTTTTTTCTTGTCTGTCTACCTGTGTATCCTATCGGTGACAGATTAGAAATATGCCCTAGCCATTTATCTTGGCAAAAATCATGCCTTTTTTTTTTGCATGAGTATTAAAAAAAATCGTTCTGCTAAGTGGGAAAACTTATTCTGAGAAGAACACCGTCCAGCTCCCAGTTTTCTTTACCTAGAAATGTTTGCCGTGCCGTAATAATAACACAGAAAGGCTCAGACTCCATGACAGAATATCATTATATTTTCTGGTTTTAGGAAAAAACCTCCTCTAAGTATGTCTCTGGCTGGTGTGTATATACCTTGGCTTGCAGTTTAACTCGGTGCCAGGCTGAAACCGCTCCTCATCGGAATCCTGGGTTCCTCCCGCACCACGCAGGAGGATTTGGGGCTTGGGGGAGGAGGGGGAAAGCAGGTGCTGCCTTCAGGAGAGGCAGAAATGCACCTTTTGGCCGAGCTCAGGTGACAGCAGCAGCGATTACAGCCAGAGACCCCCCTTCCCTGCTCTTTTATTTTCCGGCTATACATTGCAGTCCTGAAAGCCGCGCTGGAGGTTTTAGGGACACGGCTCCTCCTCGCCTCCCGTGCCCAGAATCAGCTCTGGCTGCGGAATAATGTTTTAGCAGGGCAAACGAAGGGAAGCCTCGTGGGGACGTACCTTGGTGCGGGGCATGGCCGCGGGTGTCCCCGTCCCGGCTCCGTCCTCCGCGGCCGCTCGGGCTGCGGAGCCTTTCCTGGGGATCCAGGGAGCGAGGTGACTTTTCCTGGGGTGTTTTCCAACAGAGCCCAGGTGCTCCCAACCGCCCGTTGTGCCCCCCCAGGCTGTCCTCAGGTAGTTAACATTCACCAAAATATTGATGGCAGTTACCTCTGCTGCCAGCTCTTATCTGAGTGGGCTTGAGTAGGACTTTGGCAGTGCTTGAAAGGAGGTATTGTTACCTTAAAAAAGCAGGGAGGGGGGAGAGAAAGGGAAGCAGAATCCGAGAGCCAAGGGTAGGAACAAAGGCGGATTTGGGGATGGGCTGGGACAGCAGGTCTCAGCAGGCCGCTCTGCAGTGTCCTCTGACACCAGCCTGGTGTCCGGAGTCCAACGGCCGCACTTCCCGGATCATGCAGAGCTTCCCGGATCGTGCAGAGCTTCCCGGATCGTGCAGAGTTCCCCAGATCATGCAGAGCTTCCCGGATCATCCCCGGGCGGACCGGAGGTCCTGCCCCGGGCCACGGACTCCATGTGTGCATCGACGTGCCCACCTCCTCCTGCACCCCTAGCTCTGAATGCCTGTTCCCGTTTCAGTCCTGCTTGACAAAGAGGAGAGATCTCCCACATAGCAAGTTTTGAATAATTTGTGAAGGTGCCGTGGAGACTTTGCTGAGAAAAAGAACGGCATCATGAGTCTCGCCTATACTAGACCTCAGAGACTCCACAGACGCTGCATGGGTGGCCGTGCAGCTCCTTGTAGACTTCTTAGTTGTGCACCCGCCAGCACTTGTCCTTGGTGGGCTCAAACACTCTGGTTTTCAGATCGGGATTCAACTCGATCTGAATCATCACAGCTCTCAGGCTCAGTTTTGGTGGCCAAACAAGTCATTTCAGAGAGGTCCCTCAACAGAGACACCCCGAGGAGCCGGCCCTGGGAGGGCTCCCTAGTTCCCAAGGGGGCACAGATAAAGCCCACGTTCTTGCTGTGATACTGGGGTGTGAGGGGGATGTTTGGAGGAAAAAAAAAATCCTCCAATGAAAATCAAATTAAATCTTGTTGGGTTTGTAGCATGGGTGAAAGAAAAAGTCAGCTGAGTTGGGCCGCTACGGAAAATCTATGTGTGCAAGAGGCTTCTCTGACTGGCAAACAGTCTTAAATATCAAAAGTTATTGAAATACTCCAGAAGAGGTTGATATTCTGGGCTGGTGGAGCTAATGCTCTGACACATTGACTTCCTACTGGAGCTGTTGCCCTCAATCCCGGCCCTCACAAGACATCGGTGTTTCCCTGCAATGGGATTAGCCTGGCAAGGCAGCCGGGATCCGGAGCTCCGTGCGGAGCTGGCGCTGCCCAGGGACGGTTGTCCTGGCTAAGACCAGTGGTGGCCCCGGGATGTGGTAGCAAAGATCATTCCTGGTCATGGCTTCAGCTGTGAAAATGAGGCCGTTTGCTCCAGCTGCAGGCCAATTACCCAATTAAATAATTCCCCGTCAGCCCTTGCTAGGGGTTAATTTCCAGCATCTTGTGCTTGACTTGCTGATCTTGGAGCAGTGACTCGGAAAGTAGGAAAGGGCAGTTTGGCTGATGTCTGACCAGCACACAGGGCTCGGCCGCAAAACAGATGGACACGGATGGGCTGAGGGTGATTCCCATGGATCTGCTGCAGCTTCCGTATGAGATGGCCTGGGAGTGCTGTCTTCCCTTGGACCACAGGAGAGAGAAGGTGAGGAAACTGGCCTGGGTTTGTGCAGGATTGTTCCCATTAGTTGGAAAGGTGGAGAGAGGGAGAGCCCGGCCATGGGGGCTTCTCAGTGGTACAAGTTTCCTGAAGCTGCTGGAGCCTCCTCAGCCTCCCCATGACAAACCAGATCACTGGGTTCCCCAGCCTGCCCCAAGTGTTAGCATTGCACAAGGCATTGCACCTATTAAATATGCCACATGTGAACCACGGGGTTTGGTGGGCACAAGAATTTTAAGCTGCTGTTTTGTTGTGGGAATTCTGCAAAACTCCAGCAACGCAGGGGAATTGGACAAAATATTTTTTTTCCTAATCTCATGGCTCATACGGTACCCTAGACAGGCCTGGAGCAGTGCAGAGTGGTGTTGTGTCTGGTGCAAGAAAGGAAAAAGTAGGTTCAGATTCCTCAGCCTGGGAACTTGGCCTTGCCCTGGTGAATAAGCAGGTGACGGAGTCACTGGTGTAATTGGGCCATGCTTAGACTTGGGAAGGGATACCGCATTCCCACCGCAATTCCAGCCAGTGCTTCCGCTGCCTCCAGGTTAGATTTCTGAACTGTGGAGGACGCGAGAGCAAAATCAGTAAGTGATTAGCTGCCTGCTTGCTGCAGTGGCACCTTTCCATAGGAATTATCTGCTCCTTGCATCCGATGACTCCGAGCATCTGCAGCGAGAGCTGCTCGGTGTTTCGCTATCGTTGGCCTCGCGCAGCGATTTGAAGAGACATCCAACTGCCTATGTGTAAATTGTGCTATGTGGTGGTCATGGGTTTATGGTTGGACTTGATGATTTTAAGGTCTTTTCCAACCATTATGCTTCTATGAAAAGCAGAGGTGTCCGCAGCAGCCATCAGGCTGTGGGGGGCAGCTGCGCTGTGAGGCTGCGTGTGCTCCCCGGGCTCTGCTCGGAGGTTTGCAGCAGCTTAGCCAGAGCTCTTGGAAATCACTTGGAAGTGAGGCTGGAAAGAGGTGCCACGGTGCCTCTTCTGTGAGGAGGGGACTAGTCCTCCCTTGTTCTTTTGTAAGTGGGAACAACTTTTTTTTTTTTTTTTCCCCTCCAATTTTGATGCTTTCTGCTACTGAACAAACTCCAAAAGTATCATGATGTGGGAAGGATCATTGCAAATCCATGTTAAAGGAAAAGCTTTTGTGCAGCAGGGGGAAGGATGGGATGGGTTCCTGTGGAACCGCCGCAAGGTCGGAGCGGGGCTCGGGTGGCGACGGAGCCGCGCGTGGCCGTGAGGAGCCGGTCTCGGCTCGTGGGAGCCCCTGAAGACGCTGCGGATCCCACCTGCCTCTGCCAGCTGCACACGTAGCCCCCGGTCTAACCACTTGTCTGCATATCACAATGAACCTCAAAGCGCCTGCTTAAAATAACACTTTATTATTATTAATAATAATAAGTAGAGGTAATTTGTGATTCTTGAAACTGGCCCAAGCCACCAAATTCAGATCAAGATCTGACTTTCAACCTCCTGAACGAGGGGGTTCGGGCCAGTCCGTGTTTGTGCATGGGACCAGTTGCGAAATTCGGAGTTTGAATCCGAAGTCCCTTCCTCCTGCCCTGGAGCTTCCTGCGCTGCGGTTTGGCCCCGGGCCAGTGTTTAACCATTATGAAAACTTCTCTCTTTAAGGGTGTGCCACCTGTCTCTCTTCTTATTTTTTCCTTTTCTTCACTAAGGTCTCCAGGAGGGTGAATTGCTGTTTTCCTGACGCATCTTGTTCTTTCCTTTCAGCTCTGGGAGACGAGTGGGAGCGTTGGGTAGTCCAGAGGTGCTGGAACGTTGCTCTGCCCATGAGCTGGGAATGGGGCTTGTTGCTTTGGATTTGCTCTCCCGGCTGCAGTGGCATTGCTAGGGCTGCAGGGAACCAGCCAGGTGGATGTGTCTAGTGTGAGTCTTTTTCAAGAGGAAAAACGAGCTGCCAGAGGGAAGAAATGCAGTTTTGGGGTGCAGGGCTACAGCGAGTGGTCTCATCTCACCTAGGTCAGCAAAGGACCAAGTTTGCACAATGCATGAGGCTTTGTGTCACTTGAAAAAAAAATGAAATAAAACATCTGACCGAACTATTGGCATTTTTATTAATAATTTTCAGAGCGCACAGCCAGTCTCTTGTTGGGCCAGGCGTGGGTGGGAGAGGGTTTGTGCTGGAGCTTCCAGCCCTGCAGAGAAGCCAAGGCAGCGGGAGCATCATTTTCTGCCATTCCCAGCAACTTTTATTTATGTGTTTGCTTTTTCCCATGCACATGGGCAGCATCAATGGCTCGGCTTGTGGTTTGAGCCCCGGAGCCAAGCGAGCCCTCTTGTCTTGGCTCAGCCGCAAGCGTGCTGGCTTGCCCGCGTCTACCTGGGCTATCTGCAAAGTGGCTACCTCCTTCCAGCAGGAGGTTGCTGGCTGTTTGCATCATAAACTCATGTTTAAAATGTGGTTATGGTTAGAAGAGAGCCAGCGAGCAACTCTAAAAGTGACATAGTAGGGCTTTTAAAAAAATATTTATTGCTAGTCATTGACTGTCCACCTCGAATCTGTTCCATGAGCCATCTCACTGCTGTGCTGAGCACGTCGCCATCTCTGCCCTGTGCCAGGGCGCAGCTGTCCCCATGGGGCAGATGTGGCTGTCACCGCTGCAGGCGGCTCCCCGTCCGTGTGTCACCGCGGTGAGGACGTCACCGCAGGGTGTTTCTCCACCTAGGGTGGCGAGCCAGGCATCAGGGCTCTGCAAACAGACCCAAACCCGCAGGGAACTGGCAGGCGGGACGGCCCTTGGTGTTTCCAGCGAAGTGGCATTTCCCGGGAGGGCTCCAGCGCGGCGCCCGGCTGGGACGGAGCGGGCTCTGCTCTGGAAGCTCCAGGTCGGCATGGCTGGGCCTCGGATTCCGCTCCGCCGTCAATGGGTTTTATTGTCCTGCAGGGTTTTGCTCCAGCGCTTAATTCAGCGGCTCCATTCATTTGGATCAGTACGTACATATATACCTTGGCACTTGGCTGCCAGGCCGGGCCAAGCTGCACGAGGCAGCGCTGGCCAAAAAGCACAGGGCGAGGTAGGGAGGCTGTTGAAAAATTCCTGCCCTGCTCCGGTGCAATTCCTAGAATCCGCGGGGAGGTCGGGAGCGCGCCCGGCGCCCGCCCCAGCGCTTGAGAAACTTCTCAGCTCGGCTTCGAGCCGATCCGAAAAAATTCAGGGCAAACGTTGGAGGTAAACTGCAAAACCGTGTCTGCGATCCCTTCCTCCGGAGTCAAATTCCACTCGCAGCCGCTTGCCTGGCGCATCTGGAGAGGGGATGCGAAAATGCCCTCGCCTTTCTCTCTCCTCATAAAGGTGAGACATCCAGGATTTGAAGCTGGAAAAAGCCCCGGTCTGGGGACCTTTCAGCCCTCCTTCGCTTTTCCCTGCGGTTACAGGTTAAGCCCTGGGCTCCTCTGCTGCACTGAACTATTCTGTGCATCCCATTTTTGCAAAATCTGCTGGGTTTGTTGTTTTTACAGTCACTTTCCAAGCAGAAGAGACTAAGGACAATCTTGAAAGAAAAGCAACTCTTTGCTCTTGAGCTGCTTTGATTCAAGGTATTCAGAAATCCTAGGAATGCCCATTTTTTGTCTCTGCAGAAGCTGGAGGTCTTCTGCACTGTTGCCTCTATTGCTTTCATGCATGTAACGGTGAAATGAAATACCCAAGGATCCCGTTGCACAGGCTCCATATAGAAAAGGAGGTGCCAGGATCGCATCTCTGCATAGGGAGAGAGCAGATGGGCAAAGCATTTTCTGCAGGTTTCTGCCTGGGATTGGGAGGAGAAAGTGGCTGCTTATTGTAGGTCTGCAAAAAATTAAATCAATCTTATTTCCTAGCCTGCTTCAAGTTCTAAAGTCACAAATTAATTTTGCTCTGGCAGGGGTCAAATTGTTGGCCTCCTGGGGCCAGCTTTGGACAGGCAACTGATGGGGACAGTAACCAAACACGACAGTCTTGCATGTTGCATTGCCATTTTCTTGAGAGAGACTCACTTCCCTAAAATTAGATAAGATTTATGGCTTTTTTCCTGACTTTGTGTAGGATTACTATCCCAAAGCATGCAATTAGGTTGGAATAGCCAAAGTCTGTGAGGATCAGGCACGAAATTAAGAAATGTGCTGTCTTGCAGGGCTGCATCCTACTGATCCTCTGTCCTGCTGCTTCGTTAGAGGAATGGTTTCTTTTTGCCTGAGAGGGAGATTCCTCGTTGTGCTATTTGCTATGATTGGTAAAAAAAACGGTGCCTTGTGTTCTGTGGCAAATACCTGGGTCTTGCTAAGCAGTCCTGCCCAGTGAAGAAATGCTATGGGGATATGAGACCCCAAAATAGAGATGTTTGGGACTGTTGAGCAAAGAGGCGTCTTCCAAAGCGCTCCAATCCTGTTCCAGAGGGCACCTGAGCTGGGTTGTGTTGATTGCTTGAGACTTCCACTTTTAGGACTCATTTCAAAGCAACGTGGCAATGAGCATCCCAGGTTCCAATGTCATTGTCACGTGTTGGGTTTTGGCCTGTGTGATTGCAGAGTCCCATGTTGGAACTGTCCTCTCTGGCCTGAGCCTCTATCCAAACCATGAACAACAGCTACCACCAAGAAAAACAGAAATGCAGAGATGAGCTCATGTTTCCCCTCAGCTGGCCCAGGGCTGCTCAGCACTGGAGGTGAATGGGCCAAAATACCCAGAAAAAGACAATTCTCACAGTACCAGGTTTCTGGTTAGGCCATAAATAGAAAGAGATGGAAATCTCCTGAGAAATCCTGCTCTCTTCTCAGAGGTTTCCTTGCCCAGTTTTCCACTTAGACTGAAGTTCTGTGGGCAAAATATTTGTGTATGTGTGTGTGTACACACACATATATATATATATATGTGTGCACAAATACTCGCTGCCTTTGCAGACTTTACTGTGTCACTAGACCTGTCAGTTTTCAAGAGATTTGCTGCGCTAAGTGAAAAACAGCTTTTTTCCTTCAAAATCCATTATGGCAAGTTGGGAATCCCCTGGGAACAGAGGTTTTCCTTGGGAGCGTGACCGTGTTGGGAAGGCTGGTGCTCCCTCCCGTCAATGCCACGGCAGGTTGGGGAGGCCTCTCTGGCACCGTGAGTGAGTCCTTGACGTGTCACATCAAAACAGCGATAAAAGCCGATGTGGAGAGCGTGGGAAAGGCTCCCGGATCGATGAAACCAGCCCGCTCTGCCCCGTGCTTGGTGTGAGCGGCCAAAGTCCTTGGGAAGAAGGGGAGGAATCCGGCGGGATGTGTGTTGGGAGCCTGGGCAGGCGCTGAGGCTGCTTGGAGTGCAAAAAGCAGGGATTGGCAAGAAGGGTGCAATGCCCGGGTGCAACGCAGCCGGCTGTAGGGCTGAATGTCTTTAAGCCAAAATTCACTGCTTGTGTCTGCTCGTGTTTGGTAGATGACAAATGCAAGCTGGATCGTGTGGGGCTGGGGCCCCTTATATCAAATAAGGTGAAATTTCTCCCCAAAACGGTCCTGTGTGGGGCGGGTGCCCGGCGGCTCCTGGCCTGCGCGGGCTGCTCCGTGTTCGCGAGGAAATCTTCAAAGGCTCCGGGCTATCGATTTTCCCTGCCATATGTTCTCATTAAAAAATTTATTGTGCACTTTATCTTAGGATTATTTGCCATCAATTAATAAAACATGTTGCGAGCTTCAAATGAGCAGTCTCCCTCCCCCTCCCTTCCCTTTAACAAGTCAAGGGGAGAGAAATATGAAAAAAAAATCACCCCGACAGATGGTGTTTTTTAACCTTTCTTTTGCCCAATCTGTGGGGAGGGGGCTGTGCAGAAACCTTCTTGCACTATCGACATGGGTTTTCAATTAGGGGTTGCATCGTTTGAAGGCCCAACCTGGAGTTCCCCCGTCTCGGCGTGAGCCAGAGACGCTGTCCCGGCTCCGGCTCGTCCCGTATCGGCAGCCGCTCCGTGGAGCGTTTGCATTGCGCTCCCTGCCTACCAGGGGAAATAAATAGAGAAATCATCCCTCCAGACACGTTTCTTGAATAAATAAATGTCTGGGGAGAGACCTGGCTGCGGGCAACCTGCTGGGAAAGACCTGGTCCGGTGGGAATGGCGGAGTTAAACCCGCCGGCCCCGCTCCGCCGCATCCCCGCTTTGATTTATCCTCCTGATTGGATGTTTGCCTGGCCCGATCAGAGCGTTCGGGCAGGAGCTCGTGTTGACACTTGGTGTTTAGCTCTGGGTAAAGTTTAAACAAGACTTATCATGGCTCTGACACCTCGGGAAGGCTTCCCTGCTTTAATAGCGTGTTTCATGGCATCTCTTGCGTAGGGTGGTTTTTTTTTACTGTATTGCTGTTCTATATTAATAAAGAAAAAAAAATACCCAGCCCATAGACTTGCAAAGCAAACTCATGGCAGAGCTCACTCAAGCCCTCTTCTAGTTTTAAAATAACCCTGTTGCTCTTGAAGCTTGTGGCCGCCCTCCACTCGCTCACACCAGTGTAACATGTGGTTGGGAGAGCTCATCCTGAGTCAGCCCATAGCCCTGGGCTTGTTGCTGGGCAAAGCGGCCCCCCTTGGTCCTTCTAAGCTCCTTCCTCCTCCTTTTACCCCTTTGCTCAACCAAAACATCCCCGTGACACCAGCAGGGCTGCAAGTAGCATCCTCGAAGCTCTCCATAGAGCTGCGCGCTCGGCCGCGCGCTCCAGACTCACGCTAAGTAACGTTGAACTAATTGAATTTTATGCTTCAATTTTTATGGGTAACAATTAAAGAGGGAAAAAAACCAGGGGAGCGTAATTACAGCACCTTGAAGCGCAGTGTTGCTGCGAGGTGGTGATGTGACAGCCTTTTATCTCGCATCTGATAGGGCTGTTATTCAGTGTATTAAAAGTTTGCCAAGAGAGGCTTCGCTGAAAATTAACCCATGTTATCACAGTGAGTAATATCCTGGTTTTATCATGTGGAATAAATAAGTAATGCAGAATTTGTGTATTTGCTTAATAAGGTTACACTGAGCTTAGAGAAATGAAGCGCTGCAAAAAAAAACAGAGGCTGCAGTGATGGGCCAGAAAGTGCCCCTGTTTCGTGGCATAACGGGCCAGCTTGTGCTGCTGCTTGTTGTGTTTTGCACCTGGAATAGGGTGGGATTTGGCAGCCGGGTAGGGTTTTGCAAACTTCCCTGAGATTCCGTACGGAAAGGAGGATACCCAAGGCAGCTCTGCTGGGTGCCAATGGGCAAAGCAGGATCTTCCAAAAGAATCCTTGGAGAGCTTTAAAAATACAAGCAAAGCATGCCCTTCATGCCAGCACATGTTAACGTGTGGCAGTGCTGAAGGTCTGGGTGCACTGTTGTCACCCGTAATGCCTCTCCTGTCTGTGCATGGAGGAAATTCACTGGAGATATTTGCAGAATATTGTGGCTGAGTTTTTTTTAAAAAAAAGTTTATAAAAATGAAGAGGAAGCCTCCTAATTGCACTAGGTTGTGAAGGAGGTTCTGTCTGTGCGGTGGCTTGGGTGGGACGGTGACATTTGAGAGGACAATTGCTGGCTGTGGTCACGGGCCTAACGCTATGAAAGAGCCTTAAGAAAAGGTGTCCTTGGCCTCCTGCTACAACCACCGTGTGCCCGTTCCCTGTGTGCGCTGCCTCCCGAAACGGGCCGGCAGGGGAAGGATGAGAGCGGCGCGCGCTCCGGGCAGGAAGCTCATCCCGCAGCGGGTTCCGGACGGGCTCGCGGGACGGCCCCGTCTCCCGCTCCCTTCTGCGGGGAGCAGAGCGCTGGTAGCTGCACCTGGAGAGGTGAAGATGCGGAGACTCCTGGAAGGCCTCCCGGCCGGCCGCGTGGGTACGTGTACGTCTGTGCGTGTCTATATGTGCCCGCGTGTCCTCCCCTCCTCTCCTCCTGGTCTGGCTGTGCTGTGTCCAGCCCACGAGAAGACTCTTAACAGCTTCTTCCCCAGTCTGATGCGGGCAGTAAATCAGGATTTTAGCTGTTCAGAGCTTTACTTGTTTGAGGGTGAGGAGCACATATGGGTATATAGGATCCTAGCAGCATTGCCATGCCATGTGCTCTTGCTCGTATCTGTCGGTGGTGCAGGGCCCAGCACTGATTATTTTAAATTGCCGTGAACGTCTCCAACATTGAGAATTTTGATCGTCTGTATTTTTAAGAAGTCCTTGTGGATTTTCGTTACTCCTTGTTTTCTTCTGGCATATGTTGCTGCATGTTTAACCAGGGGCAATGCCTGTCAGTGCTGGGCTCTGTTGTGAGATCTGTGTCTGCATGATGGAATCAGGCCAAGGTGGTCAGAAGCGCAGGCTTTGCAAAAAGCAGTTTGTGCAATGAAGGGGTGACTAAGGGCACCCATGGCTGTTGTCTGGGCTTAACCAGCTCCTCGGTTCAAGATGCACCTAGTCTATTTCTGCTTTTTTTGCCTTTAAAATTTATTTAACATGGCTTTGTGCCTTGGTTTCCCATTTATGCAACAAGAATGATGCTAAGTGCGAGCGCTTTCAGTAGCGGTGAGCTTGGGAAGGGTGTTGGAGGCTGCTTTTGCTATTGGTAGACATCAGGGGAAATCTCCTGTTGGCTGTATGAAAACAAGAAAAAGGAGCAAAAAGGATGTACCTGACACCATAGCTGATAAAATAATGCATGCAGTGCTAAACTGAGCTATAATCTGTCATCACACTCCCATACATAAAATCTACTTGGGTCATAAGCTCTCCATGGCAGGAACACGTTATCTCTTTGGCTCTGCTTCCCGGGTGCAATGCATCACAATTGCCTAGGGAATTACATATAGGAAAACAGCAGTGTAATCTCAGATCTCTGATCTTAGGGGCTCTTGCAGCCTTTGGTGCTGCTGCGTGTGCTTTTCCTCCTGCTGCAGCTGTGTCTAGTCCCTCTGCATATGATAGCAGCTTCCCTCCCATCACTCTGCAGTCACAAGGGGAGCATAATGCACCATAAAGTCCCAACACTCTTTTTCATTACTCTTTTCTGTATTTTCAGAAAGGAAACCGAGTCAGAGGATGGACTTCTGCACAGCCCTGGGGAAGGTGGTCAAGACCCTCTCTGTAGACGGGAGGAAGCCCTGTGAGCTCAGACCCAGTCCTGGCTTTTGGCCTTTATGGCAGCAGGATGAAGATGGGCACAAACTCTGGAGACGTCCTGGTGAGGATCCCAGTGACACTCCCAATCTGCATCATTCTCCTTGTGGCAGCTACGCTGGCTGGGGTAGGTTGGATCCTCGTCTGTTGCGTAGAGTGGGCACGGTATAGAGGTGGGAGCTGATACTGGCTCCCTGCCATTTGCTCTTGGCAGTTAACCCCTGTGTTCTCTTTCTATAGTATGTGTGTTGACTTTAGGTGGGTTTTTGTTGTTTGTTGTGGGTTTTCCATTGGAGAACAAGTCGTGTGTCTGGGCAGCACTGCGAGGAGGGTCGGGAGCTGCTGTTGACTAGGCTGGGTAGTCAGGGATCCTAATTGGTAGTCAGGGACCCTAATTGGCAGTAGCCCTGGGCTATCATAAAAGCAACTGAAAGCAGAGTGTTAATGCTTTGGCCAAGTTATGGAGGAATGGTTTTACTGTTTGGAAAGAAAGTGCAATCGTAGTAAGTCTGGGAGCATCTGGGAGTGTGCTGCCCCCCTTGAGAGACTTGGGAACAAGTGCGAAGCTTGAGGGATGTTTGGGAGCACCAGAAACCACTCGAATGTGTTGTACAAGGGCCCCAAGGCTGGACTTGGTACTGCAGATGTGGTCCCCTGGGCTGCGAACCCCCTTGGGTGGACTGCCCAGGGCTCCGTCCTTCCTCCCTTTCAGGTCATTCTCACCTTGGCTTTTTTTTGTGGTTAACTAAGTGCTGGCAAAGGCAGTTCTCTTAGCACTTGTGTTCGTGATGCCCCAAGCCGTGTGCGGAAGGACAGGAGGTGCTCCCAGTTGAGGTTCCTCGGCCTGCATCACCTTGAGCTTGTGCCTGCTTGCCCGGGATGGGCTGGGGCTCTTGGTGCTGGTGGTTCCTCCTGTCTTTGGAGGACGCCCGCAGTCAGCCCCGCGGCTGGCCCGAGTCGGCGTCGCTCCTGTGAAGTCAAAAGCCCCTGGAACAACAACCCGACGGGCTTCGTTAATAAATGCAAATCCCGGTGGTTTCATTTACTTTTCAGGGCTGGCCAGAAACCCTTCAAGTGGCAGCACTTTCCCTTTTAAGCAAGTAAGTGCTTTCTTAAAACATACACGGGAAGGTCTGTACTTCTCTGTTTATCTCTGTAAATCTTTCAGTGCCAGAGCTCTTGGATAATGATTCGCATGGTAATTTCATGCTAATGAAATGCATGAATGTGGGTAGGTGATGGACTGGGCTGCCATAGCGCATCACGGGGCACCCGCTCCGAGCATGATGGGGAGGGACATCGTGGGTGACGAGGGCAGCAAAGACACTGGAAGAGAGGAAAATGGGTCGGAAAAGGCCTGGACAGGCACAGCTCATGGTCGAGTCCTCAGGAAATGGGGAAATGGGATCCTGGCGGGTTATTTCATATTTCATCTCTAGGATGAATGGCGACACAAAGGAATCTCTCACAAGAAATGGTAAAAGATGAAATCATCTCAGATTTTTGTCCAAAATATTTTGAATTTATATTCCATAGTAAAAAGTGTTTTTTTTCAACATTCAGATTTTCTTCCATGCAGAGACTTTTGTTGATAGGGGGCAAAGAAGTGCAATCAAACTGCAGTTTTCTGCCCCAGGACCAGCCACACCGACAATGCCATCACCATTTTTCCCCCCTCCTCAGGAAACAGCAGGCCAAGTATCATTAAAAAAAAAAAATCACCAATAAAAAGAAATAGCAGCCTTTGGCCATGCATGGCTGGTGTATTTTTCCTTTGGAAGTTGGCCACCCCAAGCACACACAGGGCTCTGTGTGAGCCTCCCGCGCCCTCCGAGAAGGAGCAGAGGAGAAAAACTCGCTGGAACTTGGATGGGTTCCTTATGGGGCACGGGGGCCGCACGGCAGCGGGTTTGAACCGAGTTCCTTTCTCTATTTTATTTAGATTAGGTTCTGCTCAGCAGGGTGATTTCTTAATTAGAGCAGCCCAGGCTCGCAGGCCACTCGCTCCAGACCCCTGCGCTGCCTTCTAAGGTTTCATGAGGGAAGTTGTCGTGCCTTATTTCCTGAGCTCTAATATTCAAGCAGTGCGCGGTGATTTCAATGGGAGGAAAAGACATGTAATTTAATCATCTTTATTAGATTTTGGCCGAGGGAGGGGGCGAAGCAGTGGGATCTGTGTCCTCCGCTTGTCTCTTGACTTTCTCTTCTGCTTCTAGCGGTCGGAGAGGAGAGGAAGTGGGAAAGGGGAAAATCCTACCGGGCTGCTTAGTGAAAGACTCCTTGTCCCATCCAGCAGCCCTTATCTCCATCCTGGGCAGGGCTTGTCTGTGCATGGGGCTGTTGGTCGCTCCCGACCAGCCTGCCCGTATCCGTATGCACCATACGCCAAAAAATCGCACCAAATCTTTCCTTAATGCCAATCAGTGCTAACTGGCTGCTGCTGAGGAAGCTGGGCAGCCGTGGCCATCTGCAGCCCGGCCTTCTGCATCGTCTGCCTTCACTTGTGACTGTGTAGGTTTAAAAATACCAATCAACAAGGCTCTGTGTCAGCAAGGAGCCAGGGGCTGGCTTTGCACTGAATTCGAACAAAATCAATTTCTGGATTATTTTAATAAATCCATTTTTTACGGCTAGAACAGTAGAGAAAAGGAAATACTTGTTAGCTGGAGCCATCATGTTCTCCCCTTTCCCACGTGGATTTGGGGTGTTACCTATCCAGCTGGCTCCTGTGGGAGGCAGGAGAGGTTGATAACTCAATAACAGGCTCCTTGCCCCACAGTGGCTCCCGTGGCCCTCGGGGCTGTTGGAGCGAGGTGATTTCAGGTTTGTTTTGTGCTCCTCGTGTGTAGCCCTGCAGCAAAGCTGACCCTGCGGCAGCGGCTGCACGTGGCCAGAGGGGAAAGAACCTAGAAGGAACCTGCAGCTTTGGGGACACGGATGTGAGTCCCTAAATCTCAGGAGCCTTGGCCGTGACGCATGGGGATGGTGGCTCCGTGTGGCTGGGGACGTTGTGGCTTCGATACGAGGTGCCGCATCAGCTGTGTTGGCGGGTACCGGTTGTGGCGCAGGGTGACCAGGACGTGCCGTGTCCTGGGGACAGGGGCAGCTCTGGCCCCGCGGGGCGCAGGAGCTCCCCAAAAGCTCTCCTGCACCATGGGAATAGTTCTGAGCGCATCGATGCCGGGGGAGCCTCTTATCCACCCACCAAGCTGCAGGTGCCAGGGAAAACTCGTGGGAATGCGTCCGACCTGGGTGCTCCCCCCGGAAAGCACGGAGGGACCTGGGAAAAATGTGCGGCGGCCAAAACAAGCCTCTTAGGAGGAGTTACAAGCCATGGGTTTGGGGGAAAGCTGCAGGGCTTGGAGCTCGGTGCCTGAAAAGCAGCTTGTACCACGCGAGAGGCAGAGAGGAGTTACAAATGAAAACCAGAAAGCCCCTTTTCCCTCCATGTCTCGATTTCTTGATTTGAGGAATGCATAATATAATAATAATTATAATAATATTTTTTAAGGTACTCCTTAAAGACCCAAGGAGACTTTATCTGGTGGGACTGTGCTGGTTTTAGACCGACCTCCCTGGCCCCCCCTCCTCATCCAGGAGACTATGGGAGCTGCGGGGGGAGGAAAGGAAGAGGAGGAAGCGATGAAGGTCACGGCGGCTGCCCCGGCAGGGCAGCGAGCCCCACGCAAAGGCCCAGGTCGAGCTCTCCAGAGTCATTATCGCAACAGGCTGCGAAAGGTTAGGGAGGAAGGAGCTTTTCGGAAGTCTTTGCCCGCTAATTGATTGCGAAGAGCGGAAGGAAGGATGTATCAAAAAAATAAAGAAGAAAAGGCCCCGTGCCATTTGCAACCCCCCTTCTCCCCTTCCCGAGACGCGCACGGGCAGGAGGCGGCAGGTTGGTGCTTGGACTGTAACAGCGCAGAGGGGAATTGGGTTGAGCGGGAGCAGGGGCTGCTTAGGAGGGGAATTCAGGTTGAGCAGGAATAGGGGCTCCTTTTGGCAGGGAATTCGGGTCGAGCAGGAGCTCCTCCCAGGCTAGTGGCAGGCCTGGGAGGCGAGAGCGTTTTGAGGTGACCCCACGCGTGGTTAATCCATTCTGGTGACACCTGGATATTGCCCAAGTGTGATGAGTATCTCCTGGAATAGCCCTGTGACCGTATCTGAACCGAGCAGACTAATTTCAGATTTCCTAATCAAGTCTTTGAAAAGAAAACCGAGAGATCGGGCACCCTCCAGCCTCCACCTCTCCTTAACTTCGCAGTCTGGCCTCTGGGCCCAGGAGAAAGTGCGGTAGGAGAGATTAGCTGCTCCTTGCACTCTTGCAGCTCCTGTTCCAAGGAGAGACTCCTTTGCCAAGGTTAATAGTGAATCCTGGTGCAACCTCAGGACAAGTAATTATTATCATTGTTATACTGGTAAGGAAAAAAATTATTTATTTATTATTATTATTTTTTTAGAGCTTAAGGGATTTGCCAAAGTCACCTGGGTAAAACTGGGAACACTCCCTGACCGATCAGGAACAGACTGAGACTGGAAACCAGTTGCCTTGATGCCTTGCTCTAACCACTAGACGACCCACCCTGTATGAGCAAACGGAATAAAATTTGAAAGAAAACAAAAATCCGACTTGAAAAATGTGTTCCGCATAGAACCAGAATGTTCAGCGGAGAAAAAAGGATGCAGTCCAAAGTTTTACTTCCAGGCAAACATTTCAAAATGGACTTATAATGTACCCTTTCATTTAGATTTTATATGAAGGTTTTACTTGAACTTGTAATGAAGATGGAAAAATCCAAGGTTACCATGGCTACTGGCACTTTGCCTAATACACTCAAATCTTTTTCCCCTAATAAAATAGATTTCAGAAACCCCCCTATAAAAAGGGAAGAGTTAAAGACCCTATAAACAAATGTAGGATGAAGAACTTATTCCATGTAAAGCAGGTTCTGAACATCATGGTCTGATAATTATGTTTGTGCTTTTTTTTTTTTTTTCCCCTCTTTGCTAATTAGGCTCCCAAGACCCCAAGCCCTGCCCTGGATGGTTCTGCTAATGACCAGGAAAATGCCAGATGTAAGAAAATTAGGCCTTGGGGAGTGAAGCTCCTGGTGTTCCTGCTGGGATGCTCTCCCATTGGTTGGAGATAGATCCACCTTATCCTGCCCCATAGAGCTGGTGGGTTTGGGTCCCTGTGGTGGTGGACTAGCCTGACCCAGGCTGCTGCCGGCTTAAATTAAGGGTAGCTTGGTGGCCCTGGTGCCATGCAGCAGTCACTGCTGGTATTGGCACTACCTATTTGGCCTAGATCTAGGGTTGGACTTGGGATATTGTTGGTTCAGCCTGTCTGCTTTTATGGCCTTGAAAGCCTGGGAGGCCTGGAGATGAGCTGGCCCGAGCCCTGGTGACAGAGGACTCTGTGGCCACCATGTCCTGCCTGCCTGCAGCAATCCAGCTGCACCTGGAGACTTGGGTCCTCCAAGGCGCTTCTTCAGCTGCTCTCCTGCAGAGCAAGGTCCTTCTCGTGGCTCCCTTGTCCTTTAATGGGAGCCTTTGGTGGCCCAATCTTGGCCATGTGAAAGAGTTTGAACTCCAGGGTCTCCTTGCTGCAGCAGGCTGAAGTTTGGAGAATAGACGGACAGAGTGCATGCACCTAAAATCACTAGGGCTGGTCCAAAGCAGTCAGGAGATAAAGGTGGGTTGAAGATGGCACAGGGATGAGGGTGAGATGGGCGCTGGAGACTCTGCAGGGTTGTCCCGGCCTTGCTGTGATGAGGAGGGAGCTGCTGACGCTCCTGCTCTCTTGGGCCTTTCGAGGGATCCTTTTAATGGGACGGCTCCTTGGCTTTGAAAAGTGGTGGCTCTCTGCCAGGCTGCTTTATTTTAAACATGTGTTTCTGATTTGAGAATGTCCAGATCTCGGAATCTTTAATCTTCTCACACCTAGGGATTCTTTGTTTTGTTTTGTTTTTGTAAAAGGCTGAACCACGTGCACAGGATAATGGTTAAAAAGCAACACAGAGTCTTAAAAAAAAAGAAAAAAGAAAAAAAAAAGAAACCAAAAGAAACCAGTAAAGAAAAAAAAAAAAGACTCCAGCTGGCAATCTTCTTTTATCAAAGCAAGATGCAGCATCAAGCTTTGCACAGTCCAGCAAATCAACCTTTCATTTTTTCTGGAGCTGATCTCCCAAAATCACTGAGTCCTGATGAGACTCCCTGAACTTACTGCTGGAAGAGGTTGTAACTGATCCCTCCCAGAAAGAAAAGATTGTTCTTGAGGCTGAAACAGGTTGTTTCCCCACGTTTTCACCCCATTGCAGTTCTGCTGTGAAATGGGACGCGCTGGGCTCCTCTGTGCAGCATCCAGTGGGGCAGGGGACCTTTCCTCCTGCCTTGTGCTCACAGGGCCATTTGCCCTCCTGGAGGGGACAGGAGATTGGGCAGTTGGTGGAAACCCCTCGAAGGGGCCAGGAAGGGCTCGGAAATGAATCACGGGGAAGGCTCTGAAGGAGATTCCTCCCCTTGCACGGATCCGGGGCAGGATGAGTCCCGCTCTGTGCCCAGAGCATCCCCAGGACATTTAGCATTAGCAGCACGTGATGGAAATGAGAACTGACAGATTTAAAATGTGCAAGGGGAAAAACTTCTTTTATAGCAACCTACAATTAACGTTTGGCTCCGAGGGGCTATATATACAAACAGGCGAACGTTTAACCAGAGACACTTGCTGCAGAAAGATGGCTTTTCCAGGCGCACGGCTTATTTAAGATATAAACAAGTGATTAAACTTTGAGCTTTGCAGGAGTGCTCATGTTTGCCAGGCTGCTCTGGGAACTGCTGCCGGCTCCAGCGGGACCAGGATCAGCGAGAGCAATGTGAGTGTCCGAGCGTGGTCCCTCCTGTGGCATCCTGGTGCTCCATGAGCTCCTGCATCATCTGGGGCAAAGGCCCTGCAGATTAACTCTGCTAGACGGTGTCAGCAACAGCCTTTTCCTGCTCATTCCAGCATCCAAAAATGTGCCCTGTGGCTCCTGGCTGGCAAACAGCAGTGACCACGAGAGATGGTCAGGGGAGATGATGCAAAGAGAGGATGAGCAGGAGGCACCGCTGCATCAGGCCCTGTTAAAGTAAGTCAGGACCTCCCAGAACACCTCCTGGGGACGCAGAGATGGCAGAGCCCGCGTGGGAGCAAAGGGCCGTGTCCCCGTGTGACGCAGGTGCGCGTGGAAGCTGCTGCCTGCCCTTGGCTGATCCCCCTCCGCACGGGTAGGAGGGAACACGTCTCCCTCCTCCTCGTTTCACCCGTGGTCTCTTTTGGCTTCGAAATTGGCTCCGTGTTCACCAAGAGTTAAGGGGACTGTGCGGCTTGGAAGATAAGAACCAGATGATAAAGGTTAGAGGAGGGATCGCGTTACCATCGTGCAGCCCGTAAACGCAAGCTAGTTAAGATGCAACCCTTTCCCCCGGAAAATGCAAAGGGAAAAAAGGCAAAAAACCCTAATTCCCTATACCCCAAAAGAAGCTGAGTGAGCAGCAAAGACCTGCAGCTACAGAATAGCTCAGCTTTGCTCATGAGTTTTGCCTGGGGCTGGAAAAGGTGCGTGGGCCGAGGTGCCTGTGTCCATGCACAAGGCTGCTCCATGGATCACTGCCCGGCCGTGCAGTGGGAACAGGGATGCGGATCCTCTTGTAAGTTGGACCTGGTTCTCCCTTGTATTGTTCTAACATTAAACTGCAGAAACACAGAAGTTAAAGCAAATCCAGTGGTTTTTAGTGATGTTATCAGCTTCCTGAATCAAGAGCATAGGGCACCAGATGAAGGACTTAGGAACAACCTAAAAGAGAGTCATTGCAATTTCAGAAGAAAGCACTTAAGTGTGTGTTTAAAGTTAGGCATGCCTATTCCTATTTAGCAGACACACACATACCTGCTGGGCTCTAGTTTCACTCGCAGAGACGTGGAGCATGTGCTTAAAAATTTTGCTGACCTGGTGCCTGGGGTTTTCTTGGCAAAAATGGCCAGTTATTTCTGTGACTTTAATGCCACCTATCCTTAACCACTTCCAAAGGATCAAGGCTGGGTTATTATCTAATGACTTATTGATAGGCTGTAATATCTCTCTAAAAAGCAGCTGGGTGCAGATTTATGCCTGATATTATTTTTTAGGGGGAGCTATTCTTTTAAACTCTGTTTTTTTCCTCTTCTGTGGTTCATTAGCATCTTCCCTTTGCTTGCTTGCCTTTTTATTTTCCCCCTGCTTTCTTCTGGAACCTAGAAGTATTTCACTGGGGCTTGCCAAATGATTTCTATCTCGGTGAAAAAGAACTTGCTATTTCCTGAAAGCCTACCACTGCTTTTTTTTTCTCTTTCTCTCTCTTTCTCTTTTTAATACATTTTGAGCATTGAAACAAATCCAGGTAACTTGATAAGAAGCTAATGAAAACAAATGAATTCTGTTTTGCAAAGGTGCATTGAGGGAAGGGGTAGCCGCATTTGGAAGAGAGGGAATTGTCTCCGCTGAAAAGAGGTTTCAAAGGACATCTGGCCTCAAAATCCACCAGTGCCAAAGTTTGTGGGGGAGAGATGGCGAGAGAGAAGTCTCTGTAGTTTTCCACTTGTGCTTTTTTCTCTTTTTTTTTGTTATTTTAAGCATTGTTTGTGAGGAAGCATCAGGATGGCACTAGCTGAGCGGGACGGTTTGTCCAGGGCTCCTGCAGGGAGGACGAGGGCCCTTGGGTGCTTTGCAAAGGCCCCATGGCTCCATATCGTGGAGATTTCGTTATTTTATGGGCTGCTTTGGTGAGATTTTTTTGCCAAAACCGTGGCTACTTTATGAACTGCACTGGTGCACGTTGCACCCCCTGCGTCCCCGCCAAGAAAGGCTTCATTTCACCAGCTGATTCTTTTATGAGACTGGTTTTCAGTTGCTTTTTAGCTTTCGACACAGGGGAAGTTTAGCTTTTAAGAAGTTTATTTCTTTATCGTGCATTCATTTCCGAAGGCTTCGCTGTATTTTGGGCTAGATTTCTGTTTGGTTTGGGTCTTGGAGCAATGAGCCTTTGAAGAGATCGGTGCTGGGATGGTTTTCTGTATTGCACAACTCGCGAATATCATCCAATGCGGGGAAAAAAAAAGGATGATCTTTTTTTCTTCACCCTTCCCCATTCTCCCCCCGTCCAATCTTCTATGTGATTTTTTTATGGACCATGATTGGAAGCAAAAGGTCTAAAAGAGAGAGGAAATCAAGCCCGTCAATAAATGCTAAAAATATTTAGCGTGGCAGCCTCTGTATTTTCTTTTTTGTGAAACGCTGATTAATATTCAGTGGTTGAAGGTTAATACCCCATTCATTTTATTCCCTTTACATCCTCTGCACAGCAGTTGCTGCTCCAGTTTCGACTTCTAATTCATGCAAATCTGGTTCCAATCAGGATATTAGTAACTCACTGCATAAGCAGGAGGAAAAGGAGAAAAAAAACCCGCTGAAATCCCATGGTTGTGAAGCATGGCTGTCAGTGGAAGGGTGTACAGGCGAACGCCCCATCCGCGGGGTCCAAACGACGGTCGTGTTCATTGTGCATCTCTCTCCTTCTTCAAAATGCAGCGGGAACAGCCCTTTGGGTGGGTTTGGAAGCCTTGATCAGAAGTTCTTGCGTTGGGGCAGCAGGGACCTTATCTGGCTGGGGTTAAAAGGAGGGCTGCGTGGTGCTGGTAGCTCGTGCTGTGCTTCACACCTGCCATTTGAGCAGACCTGGCGGTGATGAGTTTGCAGTTGGACTTGGTGATCTTGAAGGTCTATTTCAACCCTAATGATTCTAGGATTCAACGTGGGCCGAGGACAGTCCATTCCACCCTGTGTCGGCATCATGTGCAGCTCTACCTTGCAATATCACCTTGGGATGGCATTAGGGTCCTTAGGTGCTTCAAGGTTGAAGCAGGACGGGGCGTCAGCTGCAATGGGCCCAAGGAGGCACAAACTGGAGTTTGCAGGTCGAGGCTTTGCTCTTGGCCCTTGTTTGGCCCGAGCCAGAGGACATGGGGCAGCAGCAGCGATGCCGCCTCACTGCAGAGGATGCTGCTCCCGTGGAGCCTTCCTCCCAGGGAGCAGCACATCCTCCCTCCGCGCATCGTGGTGACTTCAGCGCTCAAAAATAAGCCGAGGTTTCAGCACAGCCCTGCACGCGATGTCTAGCCAAAATGCAAAACTTTACCACAGTGCACAAGTGGGCTGTGTTTTTCAGAGCAGGGAACAACGTTAGGGCCCTTTCATCACCTTTCTCTTGCACTTCTTTTAGAAATGATTTAAATTGGAGGCAATAGTATTGAACCTCTGCCGCTCGGGCAGGGCTCTGCGGATCATGTGCTGAGGCTGCATCCATTTCTATGCCCGCTTTGCTTGGCGCCCTCGCGGGTGCTTTCCTCGGCGTTTGCTCCTTCCGCTCCTCTGGCTCTTTGTGGCATCCCTGGGAGGTTTCCACTCACTTTCTGCCCCGGCCGAGGAGGGAGGACGGGGGCTCCGTGCTGAAGCTCTCCAGGAACAAGGCTCGCTTTGAGCGCTCCGTGAAGGGCCGCGTTGCAGGGGCTGTGCCGGATCCTCCGGCCCCACGGGGAAGATGTGCAAGTCTAGAGGGCTCTGGAGAAGGGGTAGGCGAGCTCGGAAGCTCCTCGGGAATAGCCTGGGATGTAGCTCCTCACTCCCACACAGGATACGGCCACTGTCTTTGCCACCCTGCTTGGAGAGCCCCAAGGCTTGGGGGGCTGATGAACGGTCACCAGGAAACGGGGCTTGTGCAGAAAGGAAGGACAGGAGAGCATCCAGATTTCCCACCACGCAGTGCCAAGGATGGGGCAATTTGTCCTACCCCAAGTGTCCTGAACTGCGGTGACAAAAATGTCTCCATTGCAGCACAATTCCATCACGGGATTGCCTGGAAGTGTCAGCACTAGCCCCAAGTTGATGCTTTGAGCCCCTTATGCAGCCTCCCTACCCCAAAGGCTGAGGTCATTTGTGCACCAAGATTCCTTGGGCCTCAGCAACAGGGTGGCCGGGGCTGCTGCTTTACGAGACTTTTGCCCAGCAGTGTCCAGCCCCCGTGATGGGGCCACGCGAGCGGGGCGGGCAGCGCGGCGGCGCCCACGGCCCTGAATGGGAACCGGCAGAGGGAGAGGCGGGGCGGCCGCGGGCGCCGCTGTCCCGGCACGGGGTGAGAGCTCCGGGATGCGCTTTGTGGAGCAGGAGCGGAGCCGGGAGCCGAGCAGCCTCGGCAGTGCTCCGCGGGCCCGGGTGGTGACGCTTCCCGGGACTTTTCCTTGCTGGCACGTGGCAATCGGGCACCTCTTGTTGCAGATGTTCCAAGCTTCCTGTGTGCGCTCCGCACTCGCCTTTGCTTCTGCCCTAATTGAGACCAGAAATCCAATTAGACCCTAATCCCATCGTGATTGAAGCCACTGGCTGTGCACGAGCCACCCCTGCGGCTCCGGGAGCTCCCAGCAGCGGGAAGTAGCCCTGGCCACGGCTGGTGGGATGTGATGGAGGTTCCTCGTGAATACAGAGTGTCCAGGGATCCCTCTGCTTAGGTACGTCATGGCCAGAATGTTGGCCATCTCTGCACCAAAAATGAATATTTAGCTTCTTTCTCAGACAGGACTTGAGGTGGGTGGCAAATAGACAAGCACATGACTCCACATAATGTAACCTGATGTGTATTTAAATGATTGAAATGGAACCAAATTCCTGCCGTGGGGCTGCAGAAGTGGCGCTAGGCTGGTGTGCAAAGTGGCTCCCTTGGGCCATGGCAAGCGTGGATGCCAAGGTCCAGGAAAGGTGCCTTGGGGGGACAGCTGTGGCTGGCACACTGGGATGCTGCTTTTCCTGCTCCGTGGACGGGGGGTAAAAGCTGGAATGTGGGTCAGGATCTTGCAGCGGCTGCCGGGAGGCGGTAACGCTCGGCTGGAGGGGTGCGCGGGCGCTGGCACGAGCCCTCTTCATCCTGGCTGCTGGCGTGGGGCGCATGGGGTTTGTTTCCCTGCATGCGTGGAGGGCCCGGACAGCTCTCCCCGCTGGGCCTGCTCCCATATCCGCA
>NW_010583659.1:1333-29061 GCF_000705375.1 Tinamus guttatus | reverse complement strand
TCCTTCTCCTTCTCCTTCTTCTCCTTCTCTTTCTCCTTCTCCTTCTCCTTCTCCTCCTTGTCCTTCCCCTTCTCCTTCCCCTTCCCCTTCCCCTTCCCTCCTTTTACATAAAACAAGGAGACATCCATCACTATCTTCTTGCTTGAACTCTGATGCAAACTTTTCTTTTTTCCACCCAGAGGAGTTAGTTATTCTCTCTCTCTCTCTCTTCCCATATGTATATGCATATATATATATAAGGATGTTTGGTGGAGGTATTTGTAACGTCTGACAGAGGAGGGTGACACCCTCGCTGCTCTCGTGGGCGGGTGCAGTGTTATTTCATGTTGTTCTTGTCACCGGGCCCAGCATTACGATGATGAAGGTGGCAGAGGCTGAAGCTGACTGAGGTCTGACGGGGAACCCACATCTGGGGACTGTCACAGGAAGCTGGATCTCGTTGCAGCGTTAGCTGGTGGATGCAGGGATGCTCCAAGGCCATCGTGAGCAGACGCAGCCCCGCGTTATGAGCTCGGTCTCCTGGACCACAGAGAAACCAGGGAAACATCCTCCTCATCCCATGGCGAGAAGCAGCTATGGGAAGGCATAAGTGATGCCCCCCTGACAGATGTCAGGAAAATGTTTCATCTGAAAAGCTGTTTCTGCTAAATCCTGTAAGATACAGATGGAACAATCCCCTTGGAAATGTTAGGACCCTGATAGGTCTGTTCCTTAACACTGAAAATTGGAGAAAATTTGTCTTTTAGCTTGTTTCTATATGCAAGAAGGGAAAGTTGGTGTAAAGTTTGGCACATGAGATGTTCTCCTTCATCACCTGTTATCCGCCTGGAAAAGCAGGATCATCTCTGAGGGCTCCTCTGCCTCTTCTGGGTGTTATGTCACAGCCCTGGGAAAGCAGAGGAAAAATGGAAAGCAAGGCCCAGCCTATTCCCTTTCTCCCTCTTCACCGACTCTGAAGGCTCCTTGGTGCTCCTATTCTGTGATCCCCCACCAAGACCAATGGATCCTGGCTCTTTTTTTATGGAGACTCCCCACCGAGGTAGACGCTAGTTAAAAGGTTACTACCCAGCTGTGAAATATGTAGACAGGGTAACAGCTAAATGGCGGAGTGACCTCATATCTCATATTTATTGACTAAATGTGGCTTGAGCTAGTCACCACCAGTAAAATAAACCACAGTTCCAAGTACTGCAGGAATATTCCATGGCCAACAGACTCCCAATTCCTTGTCACACGTTTTCTTTCACTTCAGTTAGAAAAAGTTAAAAAAAGAGGAAAAAGAAAGGAAAAACCTTTTTTACTATTTTTTTTTGTTTACACATTGGGTCCTACAGCAAATCCTTTCAGTACAAGCTTGCTTTCTCCAATAGGAAGAGCTGCAAATCAATCTGAGTTTGCACTGGAGGAGCGAAGGAGAGGGAATGAGCCCCACGGATGATGTTCTTGCCAACATCCAGCTCAAGAAGGGCTTGGCCAAGCTTGGGAGATGGGTTAGACTTCCAGAGCAGGAGCCGGGGACGCTTGTGGCAGGTGAGTCCCTTGCTGTCCCCCTTGCTCCATCACGTCACACTTGCTTTCATGGTGATACTCTCAGAAAGGGGCATTTGCCTCCTGCTTCCTCTGCACAGTGTCCCCTTCCTTGTTAGCTCAGGGTCCCCATGTGTCCCCTGGGGATGGTGGTGGCCTCGTGCCACACAATGGCTGGAAAAGCCGCGCTGTGTTGCAGGTGTTGCTATAACGCACCTCTGGGATAACCATTTTGGTCAAAAATGATGATGCAGTGTTTCCCTTTGGAGATTTATGTGCAGTTTGGGGGGATACCGAGTATTGGAAGAAAAAAAAAAAAAACGGAGCGGCACCAAGATAGGATACAGATGTTGCAGCAGCGGGTCCACAGCTGGCTGCAAGCGTCAGCCTTCCTGCCACCCTGGCAACCCCGGAGCCCCGTGCGGCTGGTTTTTAATCTGGTAACGATGCAGAAATCCTCTGCCAGCCTCATTTCCCAATGAAACCGCTAGAGAGATTCAAAACTGGAGGGCTGCTTGTAGAGACTGCGCATTTTGAGGTCCCTGATGATGGGCCATGTTGATAAGAGGGGGAGCACTTGAAAATATTCTTGATTGTCTCACCTGTGACCTTATGTTAATTGTTATTGCGGTTAGTTTTTCTGACTAATGTGTGGATAGATAACAAGAGTCAGAGAAAGGAGAGGAAATTGCCCTTTTAATGCTCTGCAGAGATAACAATTCCTTCTGGAAATTTTGCCAGCAGAAAACCTACAGCCACATTTTTCCCCAAGGATTTGGTACCCCTTTGTCCGTAGAAAACAGGATCACTGAGACTGAAGCCCCTTCTTTTCCAAACGTACAAAAGAAATAGGTCTATTACTGTCTATATTAGTATTTTGAGATGGGACTGAATATTAAAAATCTATTATCTCCAAATACCATAATGCTATCCCAGGAATTCTGTGCTTAGGAAAGCCCTTTTGGACATTTAAATGGTAAAGCTAGTTGTGGTTTTTCTTGGTTTTGTTTTAATCAGTAACAATAACCTTATAACTGGTGTTTGCACTAGTTATTCTTTGTGTTTTTTGTTTAGTTTCCTTTATCTGCCTTTTCCTCCCACCTGAGGGACTGGCTTTGTGTGTTAGGATGTGTCTGTCTTGCAGTTTCCTCCGTGATCCGGCCTGTTCCAGCAGACGGTCCCCAGGCCTGGGGCTGGAGCCATCGTGTTGCATGGTTTCCACCTGAGGTCATAAATCAAACTGGAGTTGGATTAAAACTTAGGTTATATTCACCAGCAGTTTTGCTACTTTCACTGAACCTTGCAGTGATTTGGACGTGAGCTGAAGATTTATGCTTATTTGCAGAGCCCACGGTTCCAGGTCAGAGCTTGGACTGAGGCTCTACCAGGGAATCGCGGCTTCTCCGAACGTCTTTGGTGGCCTCATCTGAAGCAGGAGACATCAGGCTTCGATTGCTGGAAAAACCCATCCAGCCCTTATCTCCCTGCTGATTCTCCTCTGAGACTCAGCGACTGACTTGATAAAACAAGCTCCAAAACGCTGCTATGAGCTTTGCTCAGGAAAAAGGTGATCTGCTCTCATTGTCCTCATTTATAGAGGACAACCCTGGAGCTGTAGCTGACAGTGCCAGCAGGAGAGCGTATGCACAGAGCCGAGCACACAATCAGCAGAGTAGAATAGAGGTTTAACTTCGTGTTTCTGACCTCAAAGGGAAGAGAGGTTGGTGCACATGCAAGTTGGATGGAATATCTTGGGGAAACCCCAGCTCTGTGGCCGGAACATGAAGGTAGCGGCTCTGAGATGCTGCAATGGTTTGAAATCCTCAGAATTCACCCCAGTCCCACCCCAGGGTTGGGGCTGAAAGAGCCCCTGATGTGACACAGGTCGCCCTGTACCCATGGCCATAATTTTCCCATGTGTTCTTGGACGCTGCTGTTAGGACAGCAGGTGAGACCCTGTCCGCAGCCGTGGGACGAGGCTGAGGATCCGCGCGGGCAGCCGGGACCCCGGGCACGTGCCCACACGCACGGGCCACTCTCCAGATCTGTCCTGGAGGAATCAGGGCCTTAACAATATGGCAGTAAAATATAATGAAATGCCATCATAAAAAAAAGATGTGGAAAAGCAGTTATTTATTTATACCTAGGGAACTAGGAATAATACACCTGCTTCGTAGGGATGGCTGGCACAAAGCTGGCATTGCATAGTGGTACTTAATAATTTTTTACCGCACTTTATAGGCTCTTTCCTGCAATTAATGCTAAATAAAATCAACATTTCTCCAAGTTGTGTTTCTGGCTCTCATTAACTCCCTTCTTGCCATTCACCATCTCTTTCCTTTTCGGTATCTTTTTCGTCTTTCGTATTTTCTCTTCTAATTTTTTCTCTGCTTTTCAGTCCTTCCTGCGATCTGCAGTCCTACTTCTTTATCTGTTTTGCTATTTTTTCCCTGTTCCCTTTTTATTTTCCCTTTATCTCTGACATTCCTTTGACTCCTTCTGATAGCTCTGTTCAGAGCTGTTTCCTTGGTGCTTCTTCTCTATGTGTAAATTGATCTCCTTAATATCTGCATGTTGGTAGAAGGGGCAAAGCCTTCAAACTCAAACTTGAACCCCCTCAAAGTCTCATGGCTTTATGGCAAAATGGGCCTCATGGCTCTGCAAGGTGAATTCCAGGACTAAACCAGTCCTGGACTCTGCATTCAGTAATTCCTTTCCCTATTTGCTCTTTAGAAAGGAGAAACTTCAAAGACTCACAAAGTGCACGAGGTTCCTCTGCATCGAGCAGATATGAGTCCTCTTGCTTACCTTGTCTGCAAGGAGACTTGTTTCTGCACTTTTTAACAATAAATAAATAAATATCCTGCTTTTTACATGTAAAAATGATTTGGATGAAACATTCCCCCCCCCCCCCCCAAATCTCCTGCTCCCAAACACATGGATTTATTTTGAATGCCCCTGAAATTATTTAATGCATCTAATATTTATTCAAGTAGATGAAGTGAGCTGGGAGAGCAATTAAATACAGGGTTTTCCTTGCAGGTAGTAAAAGATTTGGGAGCAGATCCTTAGCTAGTCTAATAATTGCAACCCTGTGGAATGGCTGTGTTACAGTGAACCCTAGGTGAGGAACTGCCCTGTGACATTAAAGGTGGCAGAAAACGGGTTCCAAGACCCACGTGGTGAAGCCCGAGAGCCCAGGGCACACTGGGCAGGCACGGGAGAAGTCCTGAGCCTTGTGCTCGTTACACAAAGATGTTTTCTTTTAATCAAGAGCAGTTGCAACCAATGCTCCCCCTGCAAGACGGCTCTATCTGCCATCTCCTTCAGCTGTGGGAAGGGAGGGGGAAATGGGACCCACATGTTATCAGCTGAGACATGAAATAGAGATGGGCGATTAAGGAGGATAAGGGCCACAAGGCAGGAGGAGCTGAACCTGCTGCCAGGGCCTGGTGCTCCCTCCCAGCCTGAGCTTTCCCCGTCCTGTCTTCCCTGTGAAATGATGGAGAGGCCGGTGTCACGGCTTCGGGGATTTATGCGGATAACGGCGCGGCGAGGCCCGGCATTAGAGAATTAGATCCACGTGTTGCTCCTATGGCTTGATCTATGGGCTGGTTCCTGGGGATCAGCAGAGAAGTGAAATGCGGCTGCTTCCCGACGGATTTTCCTCATCGTGTCCCATGTCCCCAGACCTGCTGCCAGCAACCGCCCCTGTCCGCGCGGGGACTCGCACCTGGTGTCCCTTCCCGCGTGTCCCGCTCCTCCGTGTGCTGCTCTGCTCGTTAAATCCCTGCCCCACATCCATACCTGCAGTGGCAGCAGGAGGTTATGGCACCTCTTTGGAATCTGATTAATCTTGAGCTAGACATAATATTAATAATTTAATATTCCCCAGCATATAACATTTGCTCTTGCCTCCCACGTAGCCCAAGTAAACTGTTAGAGATTTACCTCAAATAATATTATCTTGCTGGGTTTTTTTTCCTCCTCTGAGCTTTAACCTTTACAGATTTTCCCATTAAAATGCTCAGAGGAGGGGAAGAAAAAAAAAAAAAAGGAAAAAAAAAAAAGAACAAGCTCTTACCAGAAAACAGGAGCCTCTGAACTGCTGGGAGTAGGCCCCTCTTTGGAGTGGATTCGCCCGGTGCTGGATGTGGGATGTAAGTGATTGCACCGGCCTCTTCGGAGTCTGTCATCACCCAAACCACCCCCTTCCCCCTCCTTTCCTTGTTTTTTCAGGCTAAACCTCCCTGTCTGCCTGTCCTTTTGCCCCCATTCCATGAGCATCTCCCTGGGGCCGCTGCTTCCCACCGCGCGATGGGTGCTGCGGCCGGGCTCCGCAGGGTGCATCCCTTGGAGATGGGCACCCGGCTCTGGCATCCTGCTGCCGTGGTTGCCTTTTTCACGTGGGCGGATGGCTACTGGTTCTGTGTTGATTATTCCTTGCTAAGGCTTCACATTTGTCCCTGCTGAGCTGCTTTCAGGATTTCTTTTCAGGCTACAGCTCCAATTTTTTGAGATTAAGCAGAATTCTCAATTTTTTGGCATTACTTTTGTAAGCAATTGTCTCATTCAAGACTCTGCCTGGGTTTCCCTATCTTTAAAACAGGGCTGATGCTAATTGCCCATTTGCAATGCATTTCCAGACACGTGGCTGTAAAGTGTTATATGAAAAAAACAGGCATTGTTATTATAAAACCTTCAGGAAAAAAAATTAATAGATTCATATAACTCTACAGTCATTAAAACAAACCTTATGTGCGTGGAAGAGACCAGAGCTGAATAAACCCTGAGCAAACACAGTGTTTCACAATGAAATGCAAACTGGTTTTAATCAGCAATGCCAAAGAAGTTTTATTTTCCAAGGGTTCTTTTCCCCTTTCCCTTTCTTTCAATCTTTGCAATTGCAGAAGAGCACGTTGACCTGACGAAAAGAGGGGAACATTGCCCAACTCTTGGTCTTCATGAATCTCACTATGAAAAAACAAAAACAAAATGCTCTGCTTGGGCTGGCCAGGCCTCAAGGCGTCTTCAGCTACACTAGGATCTCAGCCAACCAACCTCTCTCAGTGTGTTATTGCTGAGGTTATTGCACTGGTGTTTATCTTTTTTTTTTTTTTTTTTCTGGACAAAATCATGCCGAGGCCCCATTGGGTCCAAGAACGGGCTGCTGATCTCCTTGTGTTTGTTTCCTCCAGGAAAAAACATGAAGTTTTTCACCCTGCCTCACCAGAGCTCCCCGTGTGTCTGTTTGGGGACAGGGGTGGCTTTTGCTAAGAGGATGGGCAGGTTGTGCATCCTGATCCGGCCTGGTGAGGCAAGAGGATGATGCATCTTGCAAGATGATCCATCTTGCAAAGAGCCATGTGGAAGAGACCTTATGGATGATGCACAGGTCAATCTCACTCCTATATGGGGAGCTTCCAGCCCCTGCTGCTGCCACCTGTTTGGAGAAAACTGACACCCTCCTGGTTACACAACGAGGCCACGTGAAGACCAGCGAGAGCAGGAAATGCTCCTGTTCCTGGTAGCTGGGTGGCTGTGAGATTGTGTAAGTCACTGGCAAAAGTGCCCGTGTACCTACTTGCAATCTACTGTCCTCAGCTAACAGCTCTGAGTTCAGATCATTAATGGTATTTAATCACCTACCTTCTTTTAATGACACTGGGATGCAGGCATTTAAACACCTTTGGTCATCCACTAAGGTAAGCCCAATGGTTTGCATTTGTCATTGGCCAAGGAGGTGCACAAGGATGTGCAGTAACTTTTAAGCACTGTCCATGCTTGGCCATGCTGAGCCCTCTGATCTCAGCTCAGCTGGCCAAGATATTTGTGCTAACGGGACCCTGCATCAGCCAAAAGAAAGACGGGAGGAGCAGAAGCCGGAATGTCCAGACACAGCAGTGGGATGAGACCTGGATTTTGAAGCCAAGTGTGTGTCCCTCTCATGACAATTTCTGCATTACTGTCCTCTCCACCGCTCTCCCTTCACGGCGCGCCACCGGAGGAACAGGCAAGTCCCAGAGGAAAGGAGAGGGTGGCCGACTGCCAGCTCCGGCTTTATCCCTGCTAGCACGGGGCAGATTCCCCAGGGATGAGACAAGTGCGGTGCTGTACCTGCCAGGTGGCTGCGGTGCTCCGTAATTACGCTGCAGCATGACTAACGCGCGGTACGGGAAGATGGGAGCGTTCAACGAACACGTTATTGTGGGGGTAGCAACCTCACAAATGTTCAACCGGGGGATTCTCCTTGCCAAAAATGTGGGTCTGCTGAGACGCAGAGGGAGGGCGAGGAGAGCCCCGGCAGGTGCAGCGAGGAGCTGAGGTCTCCCGGCTTGGGCGGGCGCCCGTCCCGCCGGCTCCCTTCGGAACGGTCCATGCAGGGCTCCCGAGCCGTGCCCGGCGCTGCTGGCAAAGCAGGGTCTTGCAGGTGCCGTCCAGCACAACTCCGGCCTCGCTGTCCCTGCTGCCGCTTTTGTCCTCTGGCTCGTGCTGAGCCAGTCGTGCCGGCTCCGTGAGGCCATCCCAACTCCAAGCGGCCTTCCAATGTGCTGGATACGTGGGGCTGTGCAGGGCCTTCCCGAGGGCTGCAATTAGAGGGCTCCACACCCTCCCTGAGCTCCTTGAGCTTGACGGGACGCGTTGGGCTGCAACCCCCACCAGGACAGGAGCAAACAGCTCCCATGGGCTCTGCCCCCACAGTCGGGCCGATTCCTGCGCTCCGGAATGGCTCCGGCCATTCTGACTACTCACTGGCCACCTTCAGCATCCCATGTGGGCTCGGAGGCAACTTGTGCTTTGCCATGAAAAAAAAAAAAAAAATCAGTCTTTTTTTTTTTTCGTTTAAGAGATCAGTCTCTTCAAAGTGAAGATATTTTCCTTTTTTTTTTTTCCATTGATTGCTGCAGCTTCTTGTTTTCCAGTGGCATAAATAGAAATGGAATATTACTTTCCAGTGTTAAATTATGAAAAGAAAAAAAAACAAGAACAACAAAAAAGCCCCCCCAAAGCCCCCCAAAACCAAGGATCTGTAAACACGTCTGACAAGTTTAATTTAAAAATAAAACAAAACAAACAAACAAAACCCCCAACCAGCTCAGCCCATGAGCTCCCACTGCAGCTCTGTGCTCCGACAAGAGCATCAAGGTGGCACTGGGGGTTCCGACCTCTCCAGGTTTCTCTGCTCCCATGGGAAAATGGGAGCAAGGAGCATTCTCAGGAGGGGCTGAAAAAAAACATTTATTTCCTTTTAACTGATTTTATTTACCTCATCTTTCCAAAAACTAAGGTAAAACAAGGTGCACGGAGGCATGAAGCAGACCGGCTGTTAAATGCCCAACCTGCATCAGCCCGGAGCGCCCTCGGAATCAGCGATCCACCTGGAGCACCTGGGGGCAGAGCGGGAGCTGCGGGAACACGTCGCGACAGCCCAGGATCCCGGGGGAAAACGGCCGCACAGGCGGTGCCGGCAGCCCGGGAGGGAGGCAGCCCCATTCCCGCGTTTCCAAAGCCCCTCGTTAAAGGCCGTCCTGCTTGATCCCAGCCTAACGCCGTGAAAACGCTAATTCCAAAACCGTCGCCATCCGAGCTCCAGCGGGTTCATTAGCCTGATTGACTTACAGCATCGAGCTCTAAATCAGCCTGCTTGGAAATGTGATCGGCACCAGTAATTTTCCACTTTATGACATATTTTATAATAAATATTTTTTTCGAATCATAAATAGCAATAGTATTAGATCACTGGAGCTCGTGAACTGCTCTTAAAGAACGGTGCAGAAAAGAGAGTTTTTGATAGTACGTCCCTCAAACTGTTACTCTTTTGCCATAATTAGATTATCATGTTTGAGAACTTTTGCTTGGTCAAAAAGAGGAGGAGAGAAAAAAAAAATAACCCTCAACAATTATAATAATTCCATTTCACAGTTTTCCATAAACTTGTAGCCAAGTTGGCTAACAACTAAGACAAAAAGCATGGTCAGGAAAAAAAAGGTATATATTGTATATTCACTTAAAACTTGGCTAGAAGTGACTTTTTATTGTCTAATTTTTTTTCCATGCCCAACTTGGCGACTTGAAACAAACTCATGGCCAAGTGTCTATAGTGTGTTATTTTCCTGTGCGTGACGTGTCCAAAACTGTGTTCAAAGGCGGCCTCGGAGGTGTTGGGTATGGAGGGGCGGAGGAGCCGCGCGCGATGCCGGAGCCGTCGGGCTCGCCGCTTTCCTCCCAGCGTGACGAGGGCTCCAAGGGGGCTGCGCGGCCACGTGCACCAGGACGGCCGCGTGATGCTGCTGCGAGCGGGTGCTGTCGGCTGGGGCTGAGCCCCGGGAACGCTCCTTGCAGCCGCGTCGCTGCGCGGTTGCGTTTGTCAGGCTCACCCGGCGCGTCTGGGGCACTGCCGTGTTGTGTCTAAGCACGTCCACCGCTTCCTAATTAAAAGAAAAAAGGAAACGATTCTGGTTAGACGTGAAAGCGGCCTGTTAAAGGGAGAGGGGAAAAAAAAGACCAAGCGGTTCCTGTCATTTTTCTCTCATCTACAACATCCTGCCTTTGCATAAGTGATAGTTTTTGTCATGATAAAATACAAAATCCTTCTTTTTCTATAGCTCAACAGCTATTTCTCTTTGAGTCCTTCATTAAAAATATTGCAATGGAACATATATGGAGACTAGGGGCTTGGGCTTATTCTTGTCTGGGATCATTTCACTTTGAAAAGACAGTGGTTTTAAAGTTAGCTGCAATTGTCCAGTTGAAGTTTTCATTAATCTTGAGCTTTCAAACACAATTTAGAAAGCCAACTAAGGAAAATAAAGAAAACTGCAATTGCAAATGCTGCACTAGTTCCCTTTTAAAACCTATCCCCCAATAATTTAGAAGTGACAGTTGCTTTAATCGAGATGGGAGCCTAAGAAGTCAATTGTCAACTGTATCTTTGATGGGTCCCTTCCATTTCACAGATCATGCCTTTTTCATATGCTGTTTCTCACTCTGATTTAGATGAATTCATTCTTCAATTACGTCTCAGCAACTAACTAAATATTTAATTCTCCTATGTGCACTTACAAGATTCGCTGAGTTACTTAAATGTAGGTCAAACAAAATTCAGAAGAAAAGTGAGGGAGAAAAGTTAGAGAGAGGAAAGATTGTGTGCAGCAAGATGCACACAGATGGCTTATTATCACCGTGACCGTGTGGCAGAATGCAAACGCCCCTGACAGTCTGTTCCCACGATACGAAACTCTTTCGGGGCCTGCGGAACCTCTGAGGGTATCTGGGTGCTTTGTGCATGATGCTCGTGCCCAGCTGACCTTGCAGGAGACCTGGAGTAGCAGCACCAGCTCTGCAGATCGAGGGCTTGAGGGCAAAGCTGTTGTGAGCTGGAGGCTCAGCCCAACTTTTTGTGTCTCTAAAGCCAGATGGAGCCATTTCAAAAGGATTCTGCACGTTTCCAGGGTCCAGATGGACGTTTAGGATGTCCCGCCCTTGTGTTATCTCTGCAGGTGTGAAAACGGCTCAGCAGAAGCCCTTGCCCGTGGGCCGGCCCCTACCTTTCTCCTGCTCACAGACTATGCAGAAAGCAAGAATCGAGCGCCTGAGAGATTTATGTTGGAACTAGATCCCCATGGATCAGAACGTGAGCAACACCTCCATCCCCTCCCAAATCTTCCAGACTTGACCTTTCACAATCACCATTTCCTGACCAATAACTCCAAAGAAAATAGAACTGCTAGTTGGTATTTAATGGAAATCTGTGCAAAACTTGTCAAAATACACCACCATGCCTGTCAGATGCCTGGGACAAGACCTCTACAGTAGTTTCCAGAAACCCAGTGCAATTACTTACATTTTAAATTATCTTTAATTGTCGCATGTGAGCTACAGAAACATTTTTCCCCACTCTGAAGCAAGACCTCGCTATTAAGAGTCACCCCGTAATTGCGGCTCTAATAGGGGAGCTGCGGCAGGTCAGCCCGAAGGTTAGTGCAGGCCGCAGCGCCGCAAAAGCGGCCGCGTAATCGAGTAAGTGGAAGTGACACATCACAACAGTCCCATCAATTACCGAGGTGCAGTTTGGAGTGTAAACTTTTTAGTGAATCTAATTGCATCACCAGATGTTTTAATCCAGGCTGCCTGCCCCTCCTTTGTCGTCAAATGCTACACATTTTGAGTCCCTTGTATCAAAACAAAACCAAATCCAGCTTTCAAATCTAGGTTAAAAACCGTCTTTTTTTTCTTTTTTCTTTGCAATAAGTGAGCGTCCGTTTGCTAGCCAAGAGATTACTCAGGTTCACGTATCACTGCAGTCACATCCACGGCTTTGCAAAGCGATCCGGTGTTCTTGCTGACACCGGATCTTGGAGGCAGAGCCCGAAGCCGCGCTGCCCAAACAACGCAACGCGGCTCTTTATGGAGCCTCCGACACGTTCGGCGGTGGAGAAGAGCCCAAGTTTCCACGTAAACGCCTGAAAGGACAAGAATGACGTGAAGCACATGGAAAATATGGAAAATGTGGAATAAGTAATAAAATTATAAATAAAACAAATACAATAAATTGGGAATGCAGTTTTACTCATAATGATTTGTGTTCCTAGTAACCCAAGCCTCCCTTACCTTTGGAAAATTGCATGTTTTTCCAACGGGGGAGCTCGCCGCAGGTGAGGGGCCTGACGGGCCGCGTTGGGTCGGTGAGTGGCGGAGGCGTTTGGCGGGGACGCGGGTTGCAGCGCCCGCCCGAGCCCTCCCTGACAAAGCCCTTGCATCATGATCTCAGGAAAAATCACTTACTCAAGCAGCTGGTGCTGGAATTTTGGCCAGAAGTGCCGCTTGGCTCATTCTGGCTAGAGAAATTTGCACTGCTGGAGTGCACTGCGCCATTCCGGAAGGATTGTTTCCCGGGTTTGCTTGGATTTGAGCAGTGCGCGCTGTCCCCCCGCAGCGCTGTGCTCGCCCAGGGACTCCCAGTGGGTGCCCTGGTGACACGGGGCTGGTGCCAAGGCTGGGCATCAGCCTGCTGCTTGTCTGCAAAGCCTTTGCTTGCCCAGCAGCCTCTCTTAAGGAAATGCATATATGCATCTACATATAAAAGCATAAAAATGGAAAAATACAAAGAAAGCAGCGCTCAAAAGCTGACTCTCTGTTACATTAAAAATATAAAGTGTTTGTCTGCTTTAGTCGGCAGCAATGTCCTATCTCCTGATCAACAATGCTTAGAGAACAAGCTTATCAAATATATGAACTATGGTTTGTATTTATAATTATTTAAAGGTCTGTTGGTACCCATGGACCATCCTGGGTAATGGAAACCTGCTCCTGAAGTCAATGGGACAGAAGGACTGGCAGAGCTCGACACAGCTGCCTTTCACCTCCATCCTAATTAACCCAGTACGCATTTACATGTAGACCATTGGGAACGGCTTTAACACAAGTCAGGAATACAACTTAAACGCATGACTTTAATTGTGACTGTTTTATATTCAAATGGAAAATGCAAAGGGAGGCTGAAGCTCAGAGGAGTGAAGTAACTTGCCCACCATTATTAAGAGAAGCAAAGCCACAAGCGGGTTAAATCCTGGTGGGTAGGGGACTGTCCCTCTGCAGTATGGGAAAAGCCTCTTTTGAAATGGTTCACTCAGCAGTGCTAGGAAAAAAAGAAAATAGGCAAAAGAGAGAAAATAATACCAGGAGCGTATGAATTGCAGCTATTCTTTAAGGTGAAGGAGCTGACTTTGGAGTGCACTCTGCCATTGGGGCTGATATGGCTCCGACTGGCCCCGATACAGTGAAAAAGCCCCTCGGCGTGCCAGTATTGAAAACTGTTTGTGCATTAGCTGGAGCCTTTGCCAGCGAAATAATGTCGTCCTCTTTGTTTATTATATTGAAACCCGATAAAAGAAAACGGCAAAAAGAGGGGAAAAAAAAACCCCAGTTTGCAGTGTGAGATGAATGGTCTCGTCTGGGCTCCAGGACGCGGCCGGGCGCCGCGGATGCTGCCGGCACCGCGTCGACGCGGGGACTGTCCCCGCCGGGCGCTGCCCGGGCTCTCTGCAAGCTGCTGGGACCTCCAAACATCGTGGTGGCACCTTGACTTACAGCATCAGACCAAAGCCTCCCCAAAACTGAGGTTTAATTTAGCCAGTTCTTCCTCACTCACCTGAAGATAGCAGGATGCAGGAACAGCATCCAGAATCCTTGGGTCTTGGGCACCCTCAATATTGCCTAGCATTTTTCCAAAAAAATGGGAACTGCCCCCCTGCACCCAAAGAGCGTCTTGTAGAGGACGTGGGGAGGCTCCATCCGCCCTCCTCACCCCAGGGATGTGCAATGGGAGAAACGAACCCCTGAAATGCCTGTCCCAAACACCCTCCCGCCGCCGCTCGTGGGGATGCCGAGGGCTCCATCGCCACCCCAGCCCGCAGGCCCCCCGCAAAGCTGCCTTCGGTGAAGGTTTTGGTGCTTTGCAGATTGTTTCCAGGCCCCCGGAGGGTACAAAGGCTTCTACCTCCTCCGGCCCTGAGACTGATCCAACAGCTGCAACTATTTCGCTTTTAATTTACTCGATACAGGCTTGTCTCTGCTTAATCCATCAGGACAACTTCGAGGGTTCCCGACCCATAAATCCAGGGTGGGGGGAGAAGGGGGCTTGGAGGGGAGGACAAAAAAAGAAAGAAGAAGAGGGGAAAGCAAAGGATTTTGAAAAATTGTGTCTAGGTGGTAGTCAAATGTGCTCTGCTGGCTGCCTGCAAAGTGCGAGGCCGTCGCGGTGCGGCCCCGGCTCCCTCCTCCTCCTCGCAGGGCAGGGGAAGATGCCAGGGACATGGGCCTTGGTCCCCTCTGTGTCAAACCGCCCTTTTATTTCCTGCAAACTAAATCCTTTTGTTCAATCCAGAGAGTAAAGAGAAAAAGGTGGAAAAAAAAAAAAAAAAACCCCAAAAGCTCTTCCTGGAGCTTCTTCACATGCTGCGCATGGCTCGGTGCCCTGTCCGAGCACGGGGCTCTTTTTCGGGCACAACTGGTCTAAATCAATCAGCTGACATGCGGCTAATGTCTAATTAGCCATGGGTGGGCACGGGCTTTGATTGCAGGAAGACCCCCAGGCAACGGGGTAGGTTTGAAGAGCCGCTTCTGCACCTATCAATCATCTTTCGACACGCGGAGCGGGAGGGGAGAAAAATGAGCTGCAATGAAAAGAAAAAAATCTGAATTCTAAAATATTAATGTGTGCACGTGTGCGAAACCGTACGGCCACACTGCAGCAACTGAAATGAAGAACACACGCCTGTACATTAATAACAATAATCAGTCATTGGAACATTAACATACGTAATATAACTTTTATAAAAATAATTAATCAATGTCGCTTAGGAGCAAGTCCAAGAGATTACTTTTTCCTCTACCATCCTCTGTGATTTTAAGCAAGGAGACAAGTTTCCTTCGTAAGCAGAAAAAGGGTGAGATGACTCATATTGTTGTAAGACGTATTTCTTCTTTTTTAATTTTTTTGTTATATATAGATGTATATACATATAATTTATTGATTTGTATTGTTTTAATCAGCTTTCTCCTTGCCACGACAGGGCCTTTTCTCCCGAGGCTGCCCAGGGCAGGGCTCCCTACGCGGCCCCGTCCCTGCGCCCCTGTAGTCCTCGAGCGTGGACAGCGAGACCACGGAGACAAAATTGATGCTAAGTGAGAACATTTCAAGCCAGAGAATTTTTCTACTTCAAAAACAAAAAGGAAGAAAAAAAAAAGCCTTTTTCAAAACCCGATGTCTCCATTTCTCACCCTAATTGTTTCGCTGCAGCCGGCGTAACAATGCCGCGGTTTATTGGGAAAGACAAGAGGGATTTTTTTTGAATTACATGTAGATATAGAAACCGTATAGGAAAGGTTCTAATTATAACTATTAAACTCAGAGAATAAAGGGATTCAGTCTTCCTTGTGAGCTCGGCGGTTAGGAGTTATGCAATACCTTCTGTGCTTTAAAATGTGTGGTGAACGGTAAGTTTTTTTAAAGGAGGAAGAATAATTATAATTTTATTAAAGTCACCCTCAGCATTGTCTTGCTCTGGGTGACTGTCTCTGCTGCTTTCCTGAAGCCCTCTGTACAGCACAGATAGGGAAGAGGTTTTGGAGAGGGCACTTTAAATAATAATAGTGCCAGTAATGCTAATAATAATAAAGCTCGCTGATGTGCAGCCTCTGATTGCTTTTCTCCTGGCTCTTCCTGTAATTCTCTGAGACCACATTTTAAAATTGCAGGGTGATGATTATCCAGGGATTAGGGATTAGCATGGTGGTTTGACTGCTTGTCAAAGCCTTAACATAAATACACAGATTAAAATAATTCAATTTTCTTTCCCAGTTCTCATCAATAACGAAGGAGATGACTTTAAAGCCCACAGTTTTCATGCAGGCCCTCATGGAAAGATCCTACAGGGTGTAATGAGAAGAGACAGATTTTCTGAGTCATCTCATGATATTTGGCCTGATCTCCGTTCCGCCTGATTTCCACAGAGATGCAGCAGTATCTGTAGGACCCAGTGGATTTCCAGAGCTCCGCAGCCTGGCAGATCCATCCGTGGATCCTGGGCTGTTGTCTCTCCGTGTGTCTCCAGGCTGGAGCTAATCCGAACGTGGCACTGGGGACACGGTCGGAGAGGTGACATCTCCAACCTCCAAAGAAGGTTTCTTGAGGGACGAGCTACATATTGAAGGTAAAGATGGTAAGAAAAAACGGTAATTTCAGAGGAGCTTTGATGCAGGAACGTCTCTGTTCATATCCCTCCACATAAACCATGTTACATAACATCATTAACATTATATTACATACAGAAGAACATCAATATGTTCGTAATGAAGAAGAGCAGATCACAAACACCCGAAACAGAGAAATGCTTTTGATATATTGCAAGGGAAGATTACAAACCCCACTGCTTTAAACATCTCCCTTGGCTCGTCTGCAAGGAGAGCTGCTGCCTGGTGGTTCGTGTCTGGAAATGGGAGTGAAGACACCTGGATTATGTTAATGGTACCGCCACTAACTTACGTCTGACAGCTCCAAACTGGGAGGACACCTCTTCTAAGTGCCTGTTGTCAGCGGCTGAGTTACTATTAAGGAGGGTTTCCAACACGGGTTTAAAACAAACAGACCAGAAAGGCTTTATCAGACGACAATAAAATCCGTGGGATGAGCGGATGGCGGGTTGGGGCTCTCTTCCCGCGCACGTTCTCACCTCTGAAGGGACCGGAGGAGGAGGAGGATGGTGCAGTGACCACCCACCAGCCAGGGGATGGATAAGGAAGATATTTTTGTGGCAGCAAATCACAGAAACCCAAGGACACTCGGTGAGTCCTTGCAGCCATACAAGCGGCCTCACATGTTAATTCACAGCTTGGAAGAAGGTCCCAAACCACAAATCCTGCAACGAGCCACTGTAGCAAGCTCATTTATTCAGCCTGCATGCAGGCAGTCGGACTTTTTGTCTATTATTCTATTTATTACCAGATGTGAAAATAGTAACTCTTTAGCAGAGGCTCTACAACCACAAGCGGTCAATTCGATGCAGGGCTTAAGAGTTCTCCTGGACTCTCTTCTGCCTTTCACCTTTTATCCTAAGCTTTTCCTGTCTTTGCTCAGCTAGAAAACTCATCCTATCCTGGCAGACAATGATCTGGATGTAATTTCTCACGTTACAGACTTGTTCTGCGCAATAAATAACGTGGGGACGATGCTGTTAGCACACACAGGGCTCCAGCTGGTGCAAAATAGGTGTTTTTTTCAGTACTCAGGTACTGGGAGCCCTCATGCAGGCAGTCAGTTTGCTTCGGGGGGTGTCTTCATTGGCTGCAAAGCCTCTTGCTCCCTGTCTGCAGTGCCCTTTGCAGTGACAGGGTATCCCAAATGCAGCCAGTTGAGTGCCTGGTAGCTCTTGCAGCCTTGCAGAGCTCAAAGCTGAAATCCTTGTGGGACTGCAATGCCCTGCACCACATGTGCCCTTGGGGAGGGCATGGGAACCCAACCGCATGATAGAGCTTCTGAAATGCTCTGTGTGCTCCCGGGAAACCTCTCGGCTCTGCAGATGACCAAAGGACACAGCCCTAAGGCAGATAATAGCTCTGGGTACAAGATACGATGCTGAGGATGGCAGCAAGAATAGACCTGGCTGACCAGGACTGCTGGCCACCCATCTGCTGGACGAGGCTTTACTAAAGCCTGCTTGTCTGGGAAACTCTGCTGTGATGCCAACAGTTAATCTGCTGGGTACAAAGCTTGGTATTCAAAAACACAGGCAGCTCCTTGGGTTGCAAAGACTCAAAAAGCTGGTTGAGGAGCCTTGGTATGGAGCAACTGGCTACTTCACAGGCGACCACAGACTGTGGGATGGCTCTGCACGGTGGGCTTTGCCTTCCAGATGCAGTTGAGCGTAGCCCCGTCACCAAAAAAAAACCAGTGCTGAGACATGTGTAAAATGAAGGCCAGTGTTTCAGCACCGCACAGCTTTCCCCTCAAGCTGCTCACTGCAAATCCTGTCAAACCAGGAGCAAAACCCATTTATGGCTTCAAATATGTCACGACTTTGAACTACACTACAGCAAGTCCCGGTTGCTGTTTTATTTCTCTTCCCAGATTTCATGCTTGCTCATTAATTAGTTTAGTTGCAGGAGATTAGATGACTTTTTAATGTTTGCCATGTAAAAAGAATATAAAGTTATTTTTTTTTCCTTTGCAAATGGACAAATGGAAAAGGAAAAGTAAAGAGACTTTTTTTTTCATTTATATGGAGCTATTTTTTAATTTTCTTTTGAAAAATGTTGCCAGAACCCAGAAGTGTCAAATTCTAACACGCAGAGGGAATAATGTTGTTTTTTAGCTGGTAATAGTCTGTGTTTTTGTGGCTGACTATTGGGAAATTTTTAACATATTTCTTCGTCCTGTACTTTCAGGAGATGAGATGACTTTTTAATGTTCCAATGCAAAAAATAAAACACATAAAGAAAGCGCATCTTATTCTCAGGAATCCTGAGGACTTCCCTTACTTAGAAAGCAAAAGAACTGAGGTGATGGGGACTACAGCCATATAAATCTTTAACTGCCAGAAACCTGACGGTACAGGCTTTTGTGTAGAATTTATTTAACTATTTGTGTGCTTTGCTGTGGATTTAAGCTGGATAATTTCAACGGTGACCTAAAGAACATCTCATGCTGCATCTTTAAGGCAATTCCTTTCTAGTGACGGTAGGGAGAGATGCATTTTGAGTAGCTTTGAGGATGCTCTCCTGTGCCTCGAGGAGGCCTGGGCCTAGGGTGAGACCCGCTTGTTCTTCACCCAGCAGAGCCCAGGAAAACCTCAAAACCCGCTGAGTTTTCCACGTGCAGGAGTAGCTGTTGCCTGGAGCAGCTTGGCTGCATTACGAGTTTTGCCGTATCCCCACGGCTTTTCTCACTGAATATTTTGCTGCCTCATGCAAGGTGCATCCCCAAGGGCTCTACCAGCGGCTATGAGCTCCGGCTCTGGGATCTCACAGCTTGTTGGAGGCTGCCGGGGCATCGTGTCAACCTGCAGACTCCTTTGGTGCCCACACTTTGCCACTCCAGCCGCCCTGGGTCACCTTGCAGCGGCCGCGGCTACGGACATAAGATGCCACCTCCCTGGGCAGTCTCCTCCTGGGAGCAAACTGTCATTATTCACCACATAAAATTTTATGTTTCAAGCAAATGGAAAATGGATTTTGTTTTTTTTTATTTAAAAAAATCTTTTTTTTTTCCTGAATGTTTTATGGCTGCAAAAACAGAATTTGTGGTTTGAACTGTTCAGGTTTGATGCAGAGGGCTATGGAACCTTTTATGTAACCCGCTGGCCTGAATAATTATCAAAATATTTTGCTTTCCACTCTTTCTAAGCCTCTGCATCAGGAAAAAAAAAAAAAAGTGCACGCAACCTTTTGACCACTAAATACTAATGCTCAGAAAGCCCCTTCACAAGGGTGCTCCGTTGCAGGGAGCTCTGTGCCGGGATGAGCACGATGCTCTGGGGACAACATCCTGCTCTTGGAAGCGGTACCAGGGTGTAAGATCCAGTGGTCTGAGAAGGACCTTGGATCTGCTCCATCCCCGCTGTTTTACAGTGAAACATTATTTCTCTTATTCTTATTAGCCCCACGGGACTAGTTAAAATCCATCATGCAAAGTGATATCGAAAGGCTGGTGTCTATGGTGAGAGAGTATTTAAGAAACCTACTTATATCTCTATACACTTAAAAACGCATTCAGAGGGAAAGGGGGTATTTTGTTAATTTTGCACAGCAAACAGGAAAAAAGTGCTACGTCCAATCTCACCCGTTGATTGCTTCTTTAAACGGAAAGTTAGGGTTTTGATTACCTTAATGTTTATTTTAAATCTTTCCTTCCCTGGAAAATATCTTTTTTTTTTCCAAAGCTGTTCTATCCTCTCAGCTTTCGGCCATCACCTTTTGGCAGCCAAATCTCAAAAAGAGCATCCCTGCTGGGCGGGATTTCGGCTCCGCATCCCTTCGGGTCCCATCACTGCGGCTGGTGTCACTCTTGTGCAGCACAGCTGGATCCCCAGGAATGCAGCTGTCCGTGTAAGCCCCCTTTTTTGGTCCAATTTCTCCCAGATTCAATTCGCCTCTTGCAGCCAGGGTCACGGTTTTCCTGCCTTAGAGCACTAATTAGATGGGGTTATTAAGAGGAGGTCGGCAAGGGAAGAGGGGGACACGGTGCTTGTCACAGAGCTGGTCCCGCAGAGCACCCGGAGCCAGAGCAGCAGGATGGGCAGTGCTCCCAATTAGACACCTAATTTCGCTCCTGGAGCTGATTGTGGCCTTTGGCCCCGGAGCCAGAAGGCTGGATCGCTGCTGGTCCGCCTCGCTCGGCTGATTACCGGTTAATTGAGGCTTTTCTGCCAAAAAGCCTGGAAGCGCCGGGATACGGGCTAAGCCGGAGGAATGCGGCCGTGCCCTGGAGCATCTTCTGCCTCCCCCGGCTTCTCCCAGCAGGTAACGGGGAGCCGAAACCGCCATCCCGGGGGCAGGAGGCGCCTTCAATCGGCCGGCGGCAGCGGGATGATCCGGTGGCAGCGGGATGATCCGGCGGCAGCGAGATGCTCCCGCGCCTCCGACTTCCCAGGTGGGCAGCGAGTCCACGCAATTCCCAGGATTTTAACCCTGCTGATGCTGCAGCCGCTGATAGTCTGAGTGCCACTTGCTGCCCTGAAGCCTTTTGGGGTATCTGGCATGAAAAAGTCACCCGTGAACTCCAATCAGTCCAAGTGAAATCACTTTCTAGTTAGACATGTTAGTCTTTAAGTAGCCATGAAAATCAAGAAAGAAACTCCCCTGTTTCTTGGAAGTCACAAACTTCTGGTCACTGCTCACTCAAACATGTTTTTTTTCCTTAATTCCATATCTGTTCAAACTGTTCAAATTCCTCTCGTTTCTACAGAAAACCCTCTCCAGAAAGGGCTGGATAATGTTCACCCAGAGCCTTGGCCTTTTTTTTTAAATCCCACATAGTGTTTTCTCACCGGCGTAACTGGATTTCATCCCTACGCAGCATGGCCTAGTTAGAAGCGGGTTGCAAAAACAGCTGCTTTTGCCAAGATATCCTAAACACCCTTTTTACAGGGAGACTCTGCAATGCAGCCGCTCGGCCGGGGATCCCAGGGCGGCCCCCCCCAGTGCCCATTCGCCCCCGTGTTTGCTGCAGCTTCCCGGCATCCCGGGGCATCCATAGGGAAGCATTAAGGAGCTCAGGAAGGCCCAGACCTTGCGGGCAGCCCCCAAAACGGGCCGGGAGGGCAGGGAGCGGAGACTCCGGCCCCCAGTCACTGCAGTGATATAACAAATTAATTGACGGCGCTGCTGACTAACGCTCGCATCAACACCTCGCGAACCCGCCGCCCCGGGGCCGCCCGCCGCAGCTCCCGCTCTCCGGGGACAGCCTTTCCACATCATTTGAGCTAATTGAGGGAATGGAGAAATTGTTCTCATGCCAAAACCCTTGCTTTTTTTTTTTTCCTTTTCTTTTTTTTTTTTCTTCTAGTAAGATGATAATATTGAGAAAGCGCCTGGCTGCTCCGTTAAGGAGCAGGGCAGCGTCTCTGGAGGGGTGCACGTGTGGCCATAAGCCCGCAGCTTCTGCTGCAGCACGGCCAGAAACTCTCCTTTTTCTGTGTGCTAACGTGTTGCTGAGAGCGCGCAGGACTTGCGGGCAGAGACGGAGTCTCCGCTCCGTGGACTTGCCCTCGTGCCCAGCTTGTGGCTCCGGGCACTGCCCGAGGACAGGGCCGAGGTGCCTGCAACCAGCTCTGCTCGCTTGCCCAAAGTGAGTGCTAATGACCCAGGGTTGTGGCGTTAATCATAGCAGAGGTGTCTAGAGGCCTCTAGTGTCCAGAAAGGACAAGGCGAGCCCGGTGCTGAGCTGCCGGTCCGTGACCAAGATGAGCAGCATTAGGGGTGAGGCAGAAGTCTTACTAAACTCATATTAAAAACATATTAAAGCTCATATCAAAGATGCTTGCTCGGGATTCATGTGTAGAACAAGGCCCTGAGCAGCAAACCCCTCCACTGCATGTGAGCAGCAGCGCAAGCCGCCAGGCTGCAGCGCTGCAAGGGCCATTGCTGCAATGCAAGCCCCAAATGCAACACGACAGCCCGTGCAGGGACAGGAATGCAAAGCACCACCAAGCTGACACATATATGCTAATAGCTACCAACCCAGGAAAAGGGAAAAATCCTCGCGTTGGTTAAAAGACTGAGCTATCCGCAGCTGAAGGCTGCTGGTCTTCCCAAACTCACCCAATTAGCAACATCCTCAAAGAGGGAGAGCAGTGGAAAGAGAAAAGAAACTTCATGCACCAATGCAGCCCTGGCCAAGCTCCCACATGGGAAAACATCCCTGTGCCCTCGCTGGTTCTTGGCATCACTTGAGCCAGTGCAGCCCCGGCAAGACTGTGATGCCAACAGAGCAGCCTGGGAGCCCGGAGCCTCCGGTCACAGGGATGTCCCATCAGAACCCAGCACTGCGGCGTATTCAAACCCGGCTGCATTGCCCTTAGGGAATAAAAGCCACTGACTCAATTAACTGCTGCTGCCTGTTCCCAATTGCAGAAAATCTGCAGAAAATCAGACTGCAAGTCATGTCTTTTTAATAACTTTGGGACTGCTTGGCCACCTTGTCCCAGATTTGAGTAATCATCATAGCATCAGACCTAAGTTCATATAAATTCCATGAAAATCTAGAGCTGGAGAAAGCAGACAGGCTCCCGTGGTAACTTCCCGACTGAGGAGAGCACAAGTGTTATTAGACACCAGGGAATCCACCTCTGGCAGATCCACCCTGTGATCCCAGGGAAGAAGCTCAGCCACAGCTTGTCCCTACCGGACGCAGGATTTGGGGTCTAGAGGGGCTTTTGCTGGGCTCTGCACGTGCCGCGAGCCCAGGCGTCCTGCAGGAGCTGCCCTTAACGCAGCCGTGCAAAGGAGCAGGGACACGGGCAGCGCGGGAGCCGGCGGGTTCACAGCAGGGTGAGCGCCCTGCCACGGGGAAGCAGCAGATCCCGGGGGGATGAAGCTCCCACGTCCTCCCGGACGCGTCTCTGCCCTTCCAGTTAATCAGCAATTAAGGCAGGAGAGGGCATGTAACGGTGCAGTATATTAGCTTATCTCAAACAGCAGATCAAGGAGGAGACCACTTTAAACATGGAGCTGGTTTATCTCTTCGGGAGGAATGGAGCATTTCTTTCTCTCTGTCCCCCGGCCCGTGATTTATACCGACCTGGCATTTGCATTTACACCAGTAAACCAAGTTCTGACAAGGACCTCGTTAAACGCTGCAATAAATCAGTTTCTCTGAGAAGTATCCTTTTGCTACCTTTGGAAATGACGGATATATATATCTTGGGGCTTACACACACACACAAATGCAAAAACTCTGATGCAATCGTGCATGCGCATGTACACACACACATATATAATTTTTCACAACTTGGCTCAACACCCTGAGAGGCTTTTCCGAGATGCAGTCCTAGTCCCCCTCAATAGCAGAGGGAAAAACAAAAGTTATAGGCAAGGGAGAAGGGATGTACTGAGTTCACAGTGAGACAGATGGGTCAGAGGGATGAGGGGTCTCATTGCACCCACCCCAACTAAATTGCAAGAAAGCTGGGATGGAGCAGGAGCCACATGGTATATGGATATGTATATTTATAAGAAAAGCCAGAATTAGGCCTTTCGGAGATTACATTCAGAAAGTACACAGATGTTAAACTAAGAAAGAAAAAGCAGTTAAAGTTGGTCGAAGTACAAAATTAAAAGAAAACAAACAGTTTAGAGGCAGCAGCTAAAACCATCCTATCATAACTCCATTTTCAAATCCTTGCTGATGCTGTATCAAACCTCAAGACAGAAAATGCCTGATTAAGGGGAGATGGCCACATGGGTCATGTATGTATCAAATATATATGAAGCCTCCAAATCTTGGAGGAATTGTGCTCTCCATCTACAAGGTAGCCAGGCGGAATGGGGCGAGAAGTTCCCTGCAGGACCAAGAACACGGGTGGCTCCAGTCCCAGATCCTCGCCTTACCAATCACACGATATCTCCTGACTAAATGAAAAGGTCATTTCCCCTCTTAGCCATAACAACATGGTCTAAAAATAAACTCTTGCCTTAAAAAATATCTCCATTGGCCTTTAAGAAGAGAGAAAAAAAAAGACGGGAAAAAAAGGAGAGAGGGAGAGAAGAACAAGAAAAAAAAAAGTCATAAGTTGTGCTGCTCTTCCCGCCAACATCCACAAACCCTCTTCCAAATCGCCTCTCATTTACATGCATGTTTATTTTGTTTTCATGGCTGTCTGGAAGTCAGAACTCCCCTCCCCACCTCTCGGCTAAGACAAAGATGCGACAGGGCAGAGAAATCCGAGCTCCCCTCACGGCATCCAGCGCCACGACCACGGCTGCGTTCGGACCGTCCGAGCAACCAGCTCCCGTGTGCATGTACATAGATGGTGCCTTACAAAAAGAATGATAAAAACCAAACCATGAAGAGATACACATGAGAAACAGCCCTGCCAGGCCCCTTCTACGATGATCAGTAGAAACGCTCCATCTCTGAGCTTTGAGCCTCTCCTGGCTTTGCAGAGAGTCATCTTTCCCCTGAAAAGATTACATTGCTTTCATCATATTTTTTTTGAATAAATTATTTTATTTGCCTTTATTAATTATGCTACAATTGTGCAAAATATCTGAGGGAGGGATTTGGGCTACAGCATATATGAATAGGGGGTCTGGAAGTGTGCTTTTTTTTAAAGACACATGGAATTCTTATGCTTCCCAATAGAAAAGGCTTTGGATAGTATTTAGAAGGACAAACTTCTGGATACAGGAGTCTGGATCCTTTGAGGATCCAGGAGTCTAAAACACAGAATATCATTTACTTCTGAGAGGCCAACAAAATCTGCACTGGAGTGTGAAATGGAGGAGATATAATTAAAGCTTGAATAGCCTATTGACGTGCTTAACGGGTATTTAAATCACACTCCATGTGGCTCTCATTACTCAAAGACTCACTCTCATGCTTAACTTGAAGCACTTGCTTAGACTCAAGTGGAAGCAACAAAAATATATGTCTGTGCATAGGCAAATGTGCACTGCTGCGTTCGTGTGGTTGGGGAATGTCTCTATCCTGCTGCTCCCTGTTGGCTGTTTCTGGATCAAGGTGCTGATCCATGCGGTCTGAGGGATGAACTCCTCAAACCCTTTTTCATTATTTTTTTTCAGGGAAGGTGCAACCATCTTTAAAAGCACCTGGATAACAGGGACCAGAAATAGGCTGATGCGCCCCACAAAGTCTGAGAGGGCTTCAGAGAGCACTTACCATGATGGGCTATGACCAAGGAGCAGTGCAGCATTGTGTTTCTACCCAAACTGATATTTCAGAGCTTTTATAGTCTCCATTCTGACTGCCTGATGCACTGCAACTGGGAAGGACAGATCAGAATCTCTCCTTGTAATCCTGGAGCATCAAATCCGGGCTCATTTTATCTGATGCTGCACCAGACATTGCATAGTGGATGTCTCTGCGTTATGAAATTCACAGACAACTTCTGAACTTTCTAGGAACCTTCTTCCCCCACTGCCTTGAAGCTCCTCCTGGCTGTGCCAGTATGGGAAGTCAAGAAGCTTTTTGGTTATCACCATCTAGCTGTTTAAGGCTTTGGTATGAGAAGAGATTATTTTGCTTTGGATGACTAAAACTGTACAATTTCCCCAGTGTAGATGAAGCTCTCCTAATATAAAAACACTTATATTCATATGGCTTAATTCTGTATGAGAAACACCATGAGCTTAGGTGATATAAGGCACCCTTATGCTGTCCACACTACAGGATATTGCTGTTATAACTCTATGGGTAAAATATCACTGCCTTAGCCAACATAATTATACCAGTACAAAAGATACTGTGTGTAGACCAGAGCTACGTGTGCCACTTCCTAATACTTTCACAGGGCACTTTTGGCCACTGTTGTACCCAAAGAAAATCATTTCGTTCAGACAGATCCTCCGCAAACCCCAAGCAGCAGAAAAATAACTGGCCAATCTACCTGCGTCAACAGATACTTCTGCCATAGAACGCCAGTGCCAGGGGAGTTGGTTCGTGGCAGCCCCTTAGCTGGAGAAAGACGTTTTCCTCTCATTTTCCCGTTAATGAATTTACAATCTAGGCCGAGCGCGCGGGCAAGTCCTGGCCAAGTGCAACGCAAATGCCGCGGGTTGCAGCTCCTCCATGGCAGGATGAATCATGTTGCATTAACATGGGAGACAAAACGGGCTCATTGTGCAGCCTTCTGCCTTGCTGAGGAACACCTAGTTGGAAAGCGCTTATAATTTAAAGAGCAAGGTCTGTTCTAGCAGCCAAAACAGCTTTTCAGAGGAGTAAGTCGTGAAGACCTTGCGGTGGTAAAGAGGAGATTTGCTTTCAGCCATCAGCTCCATCACTGACTTCTTGTGGGCTGCTGGACTATGCAAGGCTTCTCAGGATGCCTTTCTCTGAGTTTCAGCTCCGTTATTCAAAACGAGGACAACAGTTAAGTGAATTGCTTGGATTTTGGCCAAACAGGCCAGAATACACTGAACTCATCTAATCACGGAAGCAAAGTAGCCTTAGGCCTCTACAGCACTTGGATGAAAGGCCGGGCCAAGCCAAGGGGTCATGGTGGAACATTAAAACAAATAAATCAAACCAGCTGGGAGACTCCATTTGCTCCTAGCATTACATTTGAGCTGACGGATGTGGGGAAAGACAGAAAGGAGGAGTTGATTCCCCGTCTCGTTGCGGGAATGACAGCTGCTCACCCATGCGAGGGGCAGAGGGAGCATGAAGCTCAACTGCTACGATCAATCAGTGAGTCACAGGAAGAGGAGAAGGCTGGAAAACCATGCTGGGGCCTGAGAGATGGAAAAGAGGAGTTAGAGAAAGGTGGTGGGTTGTGTCTGCAACTGCGGTGAGACACGGAGGCCGGGGGCTGCCCAGCATCGAGGGTCCTGAGCCAATACAACTGCCTTATTCCTTGTGGGACTTCCACACAGGACGTCTGAAGGAGGACTTGAATACAACTCTAGTGAGACCCCATCCAGTAGGGTCTCATGGAGGGCCAGCTGAACAGAATTGGCTGGTAACTTCAATGGGAGACTATATGGCATATATTTATGAACGTAAAAACAAAACAAAAACCCCAACCTTTCTGAGTTTTTTGAAGGAAAACGTTCAACCATTTCGAAGGAAATGGTTCTGAAGAACCAGGCAATACTTCTTTGGAGAGAGGTCGTACCGTTTTCTTCATAAAAGATAATCCCAGAATGATTCTAATGGAACTGAACCATGGGAAGCTGCTGGAGCAGTAACAGCAGAAAATGTTGAGACAGTTCTTTTCCCAGTCTCAGTTCATCTTGCTATTTGTCTAGGAGCTGCTGAAATTGTTCTTTGAGGATGTGCCTTAGAAATAGCTTGTTGCTCAATCTGAATCAGAAAAAGCTGTTGATATCATTGTGCAAACAGGAGCACTGTGTGTGTTGTCAGGGCAAAGGTTTCCATCTCTCTGAAAGACCTTTGGCTGAAGGTGCCTTCTTGCTCCTTGATCTTCAACTCATCTGTAAGAGCAAAGTTACAGTCCTTCTTTCTT
>NW_010583658.1:23489-38491 GCF_000705375.1 Tinamus guttatus | reverse complement strand
TGGGCACCGCTCCCCTGCTTATGGTCTCCTTGCAAAGATATCCCCGTTGTGCAGAAAAACATGCCCTTTCTCTAGAAAAAGGTAAAAAAGTAGCTGCTAAGTATATCCATGTCGTTTCCTGCACTATATGAAATTATCTCTGCTATCCTGATTCTTCCTCCCTCCTTTCTTTGGCTGGGAATTATCCAGACCCCCTGCAGGCTGGAACACAGATTTCTACACAAGTGCTCTCTAGTGTGGTATTAAGAAAAACTGGGCACAGCCAGGATGAACAAAACTATTTACACTCTCTTTTTAGTTGTCTTGAGAGTATGCATGAATTGGGATCACAAAACTGGAGATGCCCTTGAATAAATGAGCTTGTAGTAAATACATACTTTCTAAATGGACTGCTGAAGTTACAGGAAGATATTGTGCACCCCTTTCCTGACCTCCCCTGCTCCCCCACCTGGACAAATTCCCAGAATGGGAAGGGTGAGAATGGAAGGAACATTTTGAGTTTGAAATGGTTAACAGTGTTGCATAAAAACAGAAATTACTACTTAAACTGGTGACAGCTGAGTTTTCTCCCACATCCCAACCTTGTCTCTTTTTTTTTTTTTCAGCCTGCTCTAGCTGATTTTTTTTTTCCTGTGCAATGCTACACATGATGTAGGTAGAACAGTCATTGCAAAGAAACACAGATTCCCAGATTGCCTCTACTGGGCAACAGCAGCATGGAAAACACTGTGGGTGAGTTAGGCTTATATTTTGACACTTTTGTGGCTGTAATGGAGTTGTATTTTCTGGTAAGGCCTATTTCCTCAGCACATATTCTGTTGCAGGTTTACTTTTCATCAAGGCTCTTTCTTCTGGTCCAATCTCAGCAGATTTTCACTGAACCCTATCCCTAGGTCCTTGTGGATTCCCAGCTTGGCTGGAAGGTCCCAGTGACGTTCAGAAAGATGTCAACAGGGAAATACCTATTGCCTTCAAAAATGCAATTAGGCCTATGGGTTTTACTTTTTTATTCCAGAAGGGACCATTTTCATTACCTTTCCTGTAGAATTTGAACTCAAAAAAAGCATGAAATTTACCCAGTGACTTCCTGTCCTAGCCCAATAACTAAAATATAGAGTCTAAAATATAGAGTCTGGTCCTAATTTAAAGACTAGAAACTTAATTGAAACTGATGGAGAATTTCCACATATGACAAGTTCCATCAAAAAGATCAGCTTCAATCTGATTAGAACAATACTTTAGAATTTCTTTGACGTTATATTTATTCTTTTCGGGAATAAGAAAAGAAATAACATATTATTTTTTGAAACTTTGCCTTGAAATTATGACTTAGTACTGCCAAGTTTTCATTATGATTACTTTTTATATTAGAAGTCAGTCACTAATTCAATATAGAATTAATGTAACTGCAGTTTCAAGTATATTCAAAGAAAGGTTCTTAAATACAACTAAGTTCATTATGAGCACAAACTGACACAGAGTAATAGCTATGTGAGTAAAAGAATGAATTAAGTCAATAAATGAAGTGTGGGAATTAAATAGCACATCCTGAGTCAGTGTATAGGAGGTGGAAATTTGTATGATCTGTAAGGTCATAAAAAATCTCCTGTGTGAAACAGAATCCAGACCTTGAGAAAGAAGTTGTCTGGCCGCCAGGGCTGAGCGATAAGGAACACGGAGGCAGCTGCTCAGCCAGGTTCACAGACGACCTCCTCCAAAAGCAGTTGAAGGCAGCTGCTCAACTGGGCTTGTAGCCAGCTTAACTGCAGACGTCCTCTAAACTAGTTTGAAGGTCAAACACCCAAGAAGGAGGAAGAGGATGAGGAAGGCAGGACCCTCAGACCGAGGGCTGGGACCCCCTACTGGTATGCATGCCTGTGCACCCAGGAGGGAAGGTTATGTGACTGAAGGTGGAGTTTGTCCGCCCCGGGGCCTGTCTCCTGGGTCGTACTGACCCTACATGCTATGACGCAAGAGAGTACGGGGTGGAGGGGGGGGGGGGGGGGGGGGAGGAGAAACTCCTAACACTGAGGCCTGTGCTGTCTCCGCAGGAGCCAGTCAGAAACTCCCTCTCTCATCTGCCAGCTTGAGAGGATGTTCGGTTCCAGTATTCCGCCAGCAGGTATTGCCTTGTGAGTAATTATCCATACTTTGCTTCTTTTATGTGTTTTCACCTGAATAAATGCTTGATGTAGTCACCTCGTTCTGCGTGATTATTGCCGAATTCCGAGTCCATCCAGAACAGTCAGTTTTCATTCACTGTTTTATTCTTTAGCTTTGGTGCATATATCTCTCTGACTGCATATAGTATGTACCATACATCTAGTAGCACACAAAGATCAGGGCAGCATCTAAGCATCTGTTGTCCTCTAGGAACATCATGTTATGGTTCTGTCAAATGGACTGTCAGAGTCTAATGAGAAATGTGTCTAAGCAAATTTATATTTCGATGACAGATTCCAAACACTAGTAATTCAAAAGCTATTCTGTAAAATACAGTGAGCGATAGAAGGGCTAAATGCAAATGCAGCACGTCAAAGTTAGTTTGGGAAGTGAAAGCAGGCATTTATATTTGCAGTGTCTGTTGCGGTTTGATGGGGAGGCAAATTTGGTAAGAGATGAATCCCCTTGCATTCCAGCCGATCCTCAAAGGTTAGAGGGACTGGGGGCGGCTGGACTCATCTCTTCATAGGGATACCAAATACTGTGTTAGCTATGTGCCCAACTCTGGCAGTATCGGATTCACCCACAGTCTGCTGACTGTCGGTCCGATTGCCTTCAAGACAAGTGGTCAGGTTCACGAATAGCACAATTTATTCAAATGCAACATTTGGAAAACAGGTTTCTGATGTCAGTATAGGAAATTCTCTACTACAGTGTGGGGTTCTTAGCTAGTGCCCAGCGTACAAATGTGCAATCATCACTCACCCAGAAGATGGGAGAGGGCTCTCAATCTTGAGGAGTCTCCTCAGGCGGTGTCCTGACCCGAGGGGAGGAAAGGGATTCAGCCTGTCGACTGATCCAGAAGTTACGATGGAGTCTTCCTTCTCTCCTCTTCCTTCTTCCTTCCTAGTTCTTACTCCCCTTCTTCCTTCCTTAGTTCGCCTTTTATATATTTTCTTTTACATTCAGGTGGAGCTTGAGTGACTCTAGTCATACTTACTTTTGTTATTCATTGGTTTAAAAAAAAAGTCTCCCAAGTTAATTGAAAATCTAGAGAGCATGCCCAGTGAGGAGTGGTCGTGTATTGGTATTATAATGAGATTAGAAGGAGAAGAGTTTGAGCAAAGCCTATCGGAAGGGACTGGTCTGCCACCGTTGTTGGCCCAGCACCAGACATCGCACTATCTGGCCCATCAGCTGTGTGGCACCACCAGGCTGCCACCTCTGCAGGGAATACAACAGAGTTTGGCCGTGGTGTCTTCACTCCCCTCCACCCTCCATTCAATCTTCTTAGTATGTGCTAGGAGGGCAGATTGTGTTGCCAAGCGTGGAGAATTAGATTCCACACATACCAACCATCCTGGAAGTGGTAACTCTCACCTCAAGTAAGCCTCTGCAATGCTAGAATTCCCCTCCAATTCCCCTCCTTCTTGAGCAATTTTCTCACAGCCTCATTTGGAGTTATGTAGGTCACAGTTACCAGATTTTTCCTTCCAAAACGCCTCTCCAATAAACAGAAAAGCAACACAAACAATATTGATTCAACTCTGGAAGGTGTCAAAGTACAGAACTTCATAGTGGCCTTACTTTGTAGGACACAATTTTATTTTGCTTGGCCTTCTGGACTTTAAGTCTCTTTTTGTTTTTGGAGGTGTGCACCAGGGCAAGCCTCAGGTGAAGTTGATTTAATGTGATTGTGTAAATGTAGAGAAAGTAAAGGGAGTGACTGGTTGCTAGTTTTTCTCCATCATGTGTAAAGGGTATGTCTTGGACATGACAGCATGTCATGAGTTTAGTTTGTGTATAGCTAAGAAGGCTGGGGCTGCCCAATGGTATTCATGGGGCAGGATGTGCCAAGTGGCCTTTTGTACAGATGCAGATAGTTCATGTTGGCTGACTTGAGTGCTGTCCCAGCAGCTCGGCTGGACAACACCACAGAGAGCCCTCACTTCTAGTGTGTAGGAACAAGAAGTCTTTGCTCTACATAGCAGTAAGAGGATATAGTGTAATAAGACTATTTTAGGTAGGGAGAAGGAAAATAAGCAAGGCAGTCAGTGACAATATTTTTTTTCAATCAAGCTTCTGAATCTGTTGCTCCCGAAGTAGAAGGTACCTTGAGCTTCCCTTAAACTTCTCCTCCCAGGCTGGAAAAGATGCCCTGGCCTCTGCAGCGATGGAACAGCAGGTGGGAGCCTTGATGCCTGGCAGGGACTCAGATTGAACCAGGTTGGCCGTCCCTGTGGATGCTTCTCTTGCTCTTGCTTCAGAGCATTCTGTGAAGATGGAGACCTGGGCAGCAAGGAAATATTTCCCATTCTAGCTACTTAGAGAGCTAGGCTATTTTATTTCTCTTCTTTGGAAACATCATTAAAAGGCATTTTTCTTGTAATTGACTGTAGCAGTCTTTTACTAATGTCTAGAACTGACTTCCTGAGCAGAAATCTAACTTTTATAGAGGGCCATACATTTAAACTCAGAAAAAAAAAAGGAGTTAGGGAAAATATTTAATCCTCTACCCTCTAAAAAAATACTGTTTTCTATATTTCTGGGGTTTGGCATAGACTGAAGTGGATCCCAGCCAATGAGCAAGTAAAATACAGTCAAAGACTGTCCTTGTCCGCATGTTTAAAATGGGCTACCAAAAATATTTCATTTTTTCCAACATTTTTGTTGGGCAGGGTGCGGAAGGTGATTCCCCCTTCACACCCTTACATAAATATTTGTACAGAGTTGCTTTACTTTAACCTGAAAGGAAAACTCTGAGCGTGCTTCAGAAAGCCTGTGGTAGGAAATAAAAACTGAAAATGATTTCCATTAAATTTCTGGCTCCGAACATCATGTCGTGAGCTTGGCATGTATTGTGGGGTTTGAGTGGAACAAATGGCCATACAGAAAACCCCAAAGTCCTGTGCTCTGTCTTCACAAAGTGTCTCTGTTGCTCAAGAACCTCAGGAAAAGGAAAGGAGGAAATTCTTTACTGCCCTATGAGGCTACATTAAATAAGCTTGCTGTCCCTTTCTACCTCCTCACTGAAAGGCAGGAGAATAGTGAAAGGATAGTGTATCTAAGCAAAAATCCATAAATTCATAGACACAAAGGGAATGTATAATGGGACACATAAAGCAAGCATAAAGAAGTCTTTTGTAAGAGGATTAAAGCTTTGGGCTTCCTTAGTTTGTTGCAGCTGAACCAAATCTGTCAATGCTTTCCACTCCTAACCCAGCAAAGGGAAAAAACAGTCTAAAGGAGCAATCTAAATTCAGTAATGGAGAACAGGTACTGACCTGAGTTCTGCATTTAGACCTGTTCCTGTTTTTTTTTCCCTTGCTGGGTTAGGTTAAGCCTCAATTCTGCAGTGGCCTGTTCCAAAATGCCATGGTCAGAAGCTTTAACACACAGAGCTGGCATCACAGACTGCTCTCAGTTGACCTCCCTGGCCTGAATTTACCTTCCTTGTATTTCTTACTTGTGGAACGGCATCGGCAACAACTTGTCCAGCCTGGTAGTGGCTTTTGTGAGAAACTCAAGCTTGTTGGGCCAAATGAGAGATGTTTAGGCTCGTACACCTGTTTTCAGTCCCATCTAATTAGGATGACAAGTGTAGGACAGGTTAGCAGAGAGCTCCTAGGTCTGCTTGTCTGCAGTGGGGCAGCTTTTTCTTCAGGGAATTGTCTCCTGTTATGCTTAGCTCTGCTAGGACAGTAGAGTAATAAGCACTTGTTTGGCTTGGTAGGATGGTGACTGGGAGGGAAGGGGAACACTATGCCTTCCTATGCATACAGGAAGAAAAATAGTGGAGAAGAATATGGGACAAGGTAAATAATTGTTTAATGCAGAGGTATGGCTGAAGAGTAAGTGGGTAAAATCTGGACCTTGTTAAAGTGGGGTTGGAAACTATAACCACGTTTTGCACTTTCAAAAGAGTGAGGTCACCAGCCTTCCCTGATACCTCAAGGCTGAGAGTAAGGGTAATTTGTGCAAAAAATATTAGGTAACTTGGTGTGGCAGAGGTACTTCAGCGTTCTGCTTCTTATGTTACTGAAATGCTGAGTTTGGTTTCTCCTCTCAGTAAGCTAGATCAGCTTCAAAGAAAGAAACAAAGAACATCCATATTGCTTTGCATTTTTAATACTTATAAATAGGCACTTATGAAATAGACAGGGAATCTTTAAACAGCAGAACAAATGCTATTAGCATTATAACAAATTGTTGCAGTGAGTTCTTGTTAAAGACTTCTCATTAATAAACCATTACTTTGCACATGGGAAATGTGGTGGGTTTATTAATGTAGACTTTTAATCCCTGCCATTATGGAAATATTTAGCAGTATTGCTCAGTTGCTTGATCTTAGACTTCTCATTCATAAATCTAAGTAACACTTCCCAGATATCATTTTTAGTTTTTGCTAAATACAGTTTAGGCAAAGAGTTTTACAAAAGTGTTTATGTAGTAGGACATGGCTTAAATGAACTCCCACGTCAAAGTTAGGCTGAAATGGCTGCCTATTTTGTAATGCAAATGAAATTTGAAAAATTATGCAAGAGTATAAATAAATATAGTAATTGGTCATGGCCTTGTCCTCCTGTTGACACATGTATATTTTTGTCCTCAGTGCAGTCACAAGGGAGACCATTATCATGTGCATGTAAATAGCAGATTTGGGGGTAACAAGCTTTTCCAGTTTCTTCTATGTGTGAGGCAAGGCCATGTTGGGTCACATGAGGGGTGAAATGCATCTGATGTGGGTCATATACCCAGGGAAGGGCTATCATCACATGAGGCTTTAGTGGGGTAATGTATTTTTGAGCAGAGATCTTTTAAGTTTATGTACAGATGGGAGGCTGAGTTGTGTGTGGCTGTACAGGTAAGGAAGAGGCTACCTCATCATCAGCAGTGTGTGAGGAAAATTCTGGACTGCACATGCAGTGGTTGAGGCTTCACAAGTCCAGGTGTATGGAACTAGGATCTCCATTTATTTTTGCTTTGCTCTTTTGCTTTTCTCCCAGGAATAGTCTGTAATGTTTTTAATATTTTCTGGGGTTTCTATCAATAGTACATTTTTTTTTCTTGTATTTCCATTGTAGAGTGGTCTTGCAGTGGTGACTTTCTTTAGGAAAAGAACAAGCTGGAAATTAAGCCATACTAGACGTCTTTCTGATGACAGGCAGGGTCAATATCTGCCACAATTTCATTGCTGTAATACTTGGTGTCTTTAGAAAGCAGTAAAGCTGTCCCTGTAGGCTAGACCTGGGTGTTGTTTGGTAGGTATAACTCTGAGGAAGGTGGAGATCTAATTAAGAGTTGCCAGTGTTTCTCCCTGGGCAAACTGCCTTCAGGTTTTATCAGAATAATTGTTGGATGTGTATTCAGAGCTTACATTTGATACTGCTGCTCTACCCAAGGTTTTGTCTTTAACTTTCTTATTCGGTGAAAGTTATTTAGATGAGCTTGGGGAAGGCCAACCTTAGTCTCCCAAACACTTGGCCTCTTTAAGTCTATTTCTAGCTGGGAAACTGGAAGAGAGATTGAGTTCGTCTCTGGAAAAACCTGTCAAGGTAGCTGAAGCTCAGTCTTGTAGGTGTCAGTGCCTTAAAACATCCAAAGTAATGAAGGGAGAGAAGGGACTTTCTTTTTAGAACAATTTGAACATGCTGCTGTGGAAGAACACATCTGTCCTGGAGGCATAATGAGTAATTTAGGATTTTGATACAGTGCACCTCTAAGTCATTGTCGAACCTCTTAGTAAGGATCCAGTGGCTTTATAGCACCAGTTGGTGTTTAGAAAACATACGTGTACCTAATGTTTCTAGGCATCTAGTGTGATTATTTGTGGGACACTGCATTCCTGATCATGCAGTGTGCTGGGGCTCTGCCTTCTCCGCTCTCAACCTAACGTGGCTCCATTTCCTGTCTGTCAGCACTGGCTCCCAAAGAGACCCTGAATGTGGGCAAGGAAGGGAGTTTTGCCAGGCCATGTGTCTACTATTGGCTCTGTGAGGAACTAGGACCACAGGGTATACCATAAAGTACACCTTGCCTGTAGACCATAAGATTATAAAAGTAATTCCGTAGATTATAAAAGTAATTCCATATTTTTTTCCAAACATTAAATGTTGTTCTTCATCCAATTTCTCGTGATGCATGCGCAGAGTGTAGCAGCAACCAGGAGAGATAAAAAAGTCTCCCTTTTATTTTGGAAGATGGGAGAGAAAGCAAAATAAAAAAATGGAATTTGTAACTATTTTCAAAATGCTTTGAAGAAGCATAAACTAAATGCTTGGGAATATGTTTTTCTTTACTGTAAATCATATCCATAGAGTAGATTCTCCCCTGCCCCCAGATTTATGTCTCCTTTGTTGGGACAGCCCAGGAAAGAAACAAAAGAGTGGTCAGTCAATAAGAATAAATCATCATATTGAAAAGAACGACATGATTTAATTGTCATTCACAGACATAACAGCACAGACTAGTTCCCAGTTCTTAAGCTGCTTTTAAAGGCTTTTTTTTTTTTATCCAAGCACCTAGCTAGCTTATTCAAAAATTAGGAAACCTCTTGACCTTTGACATTATAAAAGGAAGTGGAGTCAGTAGCTGTAAAAATAAATAAAATTCATGTCTTTTTGTATATTCGTGCCCATTTCTCAAGTAATCATACACTTAATATTTTAAACCTGCTTCCATTAGAGCTATTTTTTTCATATAAACATATTAGGAAACCTCTTGACCTTTGACATTATAAAAGGAAGTGGAGTCAGTAGCTGTAAAAATAAATAAAATTCATGTCTTTTTGTATATTTGTGCCCATTTCTCAAGTAATCATACACTTAATATTTTAAACCTGCTTCCATTAGAGCTATTTTTTTCATATAAACATATTTTCATCAAACTATCCCATTAGCTTTATCTGTTATAATAATAGATAATATTGTATATCTATATAGTGATCTAAAACTACTGTGTTCCCAGATTGGACTTCTGAACTTTTCATAAGTAACATGACCAATGGAAATTCACATCCTGACCCTGTTACACAGGAGCATTTGTTTGTGAGTAAGCAATATCTTCAATGTGATTTCATAGGTGTAACCAAGTGACAAATTTGGCCACTTGTGATGCCGTTAAAGCTCAGGATGGCTCTAGGGACCTGATTCTGCACTGTACCATGGCCATGCCAAGTGAGAAGACCTGTCTGATGAGGTTTCCTCAGGGCCGAGGAGTGAGAAGCCTGCTCAGCTCCAGCCCTGGGGGGGCTGGTGGTGCCCATCATGGGATGCCTGTCCGAACTAGAGCAAACCTGATATTGCAGTGGTCCGATGGATCATGATCCATGGATCAGCTATTTCTGTCATGCTGTAAGGTTTACGAGTGGCCAAATTTACCTCTTCTGGCAGCACCTGCGGGCTAGTAGCAAGGGGACATTAGCCAGGGTCAGATGTCTATGCTTTTGGCACACCGGAGTTGTCCCTCCTGCAAGAGAAGTGTCTAGGTGAAACCCTGTGAAGTTTTCTTGAAAGGAGGATGGGGAAATCTCCTTGCATGTCCCTCTACCACTGTGAAATAGGAAAATGGTGCATTATCCTACAGATGTGGCAGATTGTGGCGAGGAGAGAGCCAGCTACATAAAGGGCTTCCCGCTTCACAACAAGTTGGGATCTATGAGGGGGTGGCAACCACCTTGGGATAATCCTTATGGCTTTTTCCATATTGCTGACTCCTTGTCCATGTACCAGAGGTGACTAGGAAATACTTTTTCCTTTTTTTTTTTTCCAAGGATTGAATGGGGAAGCAATATGTATTCCTCTTGGTTGCAGTACAGTCTTTTATATCCCATTCCTTCTCAAGTACAAATATTCTCCAGTCCTCTTCCTCCTCCTGCTTTTTTTTTTTTTCCTTTTTTCTTCAAAATGTTTGGAAAAGACTCTGAGTGGTCCATGAAAACATGTGTAATGAAAATTGGTTTAAAAAATGACTGAGAGAAGCTTATATGATTTTGAAGGCTTGAGTTTATGATATGTCTTTTTTTATAACTAAGTGAAAGATTTTCAAGAAAATGTGACTCCTAGTCATTTTTTAAAAGGGGATTTTGGCACAGGGACTGCTTCATCTGTATATTATAAGCAAATGTACATATTGACAACTCAGCAGGATGGAAGTTTGCCTCAGAGCTCATGGGCATGAACTCCAGCGCAATACCTCTTCTACTAGAGTAGCTTTCTACTATGATCCTCTCATGCATTCCCCATGATTTATCCACAGAGATTTTACGATGGGACTTGCAGGGATTTACGATGTTCATGGGAAAGTAACTACACAAAACCATTCATGTAGGCATACTAGTTGTGCCCTACTTGGATAGTACCACTATATTTCATTTAGATATGGAAACAATGGGAAGGTATAAAACTTTGTATAATACAAATATTGGTCCTCCAAAGTCTTCGAAGTCAGTAAGCATAGAGTAGGAAAAGTTCTGTGTTTTTAAGTAGTAGAACCAATACTGGAGAGGGAATTTTAAAACTGCCTAGAAGATTACTCAAGACCAAGGTGTTTTTAGTCAGTGGCCTCTATTTATTTTTTGGATATCCAGCTTGAGACACCATAAGTGGAATAGATTTTCAGAAAGCCTTGAGCACCCACTCTGATTGCATTAAGGTATCTGAAGATGAGCACTGAGAACTGCTGCATCCAAAATAAGTTTGCATCAGAAATCCAAATTCCCTCAATTTGGCCTTTAGGGAGGACTTAGTGCTTTAGGCAGCTCTGGAAATCCTAGGCACTGTGCACAGTGCATGTTTATCTCTGACACTGGCAGATACAGGTAAACATATTCCACCTAGACCATTGTGGAATTAATGAAATGAAGAATTTCAATAGTTTTTCTGTGAAAGTGTTTAACTAAATAAAATTCTTCTAGATACAAATGATATGTAAGTGAGGAAAGAAAGTGCTTTTTCTCCTCTGCACATTAATAGCTGGTTTCAAGTTCTTATTTAATTATCTTGTTTTAAGATTTTTATCATTTTAATGCTTTTTCCCAATGTTTATTCTTGTGATATGCAAATATGAAAGAAATGTTCTTTCATTAAGACAATAACATTTCAAGGGTTAATGTAAAATCAAGCTGCTAAAGTTTTCAGTTTTTCTGTCCAGCAGTTCATTTATACAACTGCCCTGAGTAGATGCTATATGCTGCTTAGCGAACAGCCTTTAAGAGCTTAAAAATAACTTAGTAAAGCTACTCAAAGGTAATACTGCACTTCTTAGGCATCTTTAATTTGAGTTGAGAAGAAAATAGAGTTTACACATTAGTTAATTATTCATAACCTCTTCAACTTTTATAGACAATAAAAACACAATTGAAATGTTCCGGAGAACTAATTGTGCTTGTTGATATGAATGGGATCATGAGCATATATTTTAGAAAGGTAAGTTTTTAAATGGTAAAATGAGTCCTATTTTTGTGGACTGCTTTAAATGCCACTTTTATTAAATTGTATATTGTTCCATTTGAAAACATTTTCTTTCTATTTTGTTTTGAAAAACCCACTGAACACTTATTAGCAAAAGATTATTTTATTTCAAAACTGCAGATATAATTAATTTGCAGTGCCTCTCAAAATGGTACAAACGTGTAAAATTTGTGCTTGTAAAAGTTTCTGCTTTGAGTAGCCTTACCTTCTGTGAGTCCTAGCAACCACCAAGCTCTATTGCATGCCCCATTCATGGAAAGTATATTTTGTTGGGATGATGTAGCTTAAAGAATTTGACTCTAAGACTTCCTTATCTAGAGCTCACATTAAATTATATTAATTTAAAATATCTATGGAATTATACTTTTAAAAAAATATTAAGACAAAAAAAAATTAATGGGTTGGGTTTATGAAAACAACTCTTTACAGTAAGTAAAAAAGGTTTATCACAGTTTTGGTAACTTGCATGAGTTCTTATCGAAAAGAAATCTTTCACATGTTCTTAATGAATTTAAAACTGTTGTACTCTAGGTATTTTCAGTTGTATGCTCTGAAACAGTAGACACCATAGAGCTTGTGCTTTTTATCAGGGAAGCCTACAAAGCGAACTGCTGCTTCATTAGGACTGCAGCGTTTTCTTGGCCTAGAGATTGGGTAGCGGACGCTGCCATCAGCCAGCCAGCCAGCATCACAGCGATCATATCCTAGCAGTTTCCAGGCAGCAAATATCTGGCCAACTTTGGCGATCTGTGCCCCATCCTTCAAGCAAGCCTGAACGGCTTCATCGTAGGTCAATTTGGTTGGGTGTATTAGGTAGTAAAACCGACCTAATTAATAAGAGAAAGGAGAGGGGAAAATAAAAAAATAAAAAAATAAAAAAAGCCATTAGTGACATGAATAAGATGCTATGATATGATAAAGATGTCTTTTGAGGAGAAATGGGGAAGGTCATTGCAGAATCACATTAAAAAATTATTTGACCTGTTTGGAACTATGCAATTTATACTTCGTACTGTTAAAATATGTTAATTTTATGTAAAGTGGTTTTATATATAATGAGAGGAAAAAATACACATATAAATTTATGCTACTTTAGCAAATCTCTGCCCTCACTTCATTTAGTTGTAATTGAATTGTTACAATGCATTTTTCCTTTGCTTGCAGAGGTGGAAAAATAGGAAGAAAAACATTAAGGAGAGAAATAACGGAAGATACTCCAGGATTTAGAGGATAGCTTTAGTTCTTCATTAAGCTTTAAGGCCAAAGATGTATTTACCAACAATGCCCCACAAAAAACATCTGAAGAGCCCTGTAGACTTCAGGCAAAACAAGTCTCATGCAGCAGTAGCTTATTGACAGAGAAGGGAAATTAGTTAAATATCTAAAGTAGTGTAACTCTACATTATGCTCTCAGCATTAAATTAAAACCTTTATGAGTTTTCTTCTCAGAAGCATGGCACAGTAAGAGCTGACCTTTGATAGTATTTGGCTGAGGGTGGCTAGAGGTAACACGTGCAGTTTTACTCTTTGGCAAGGTGCTAACCCTGTTTCTGATTAAGTACAAGCACATTTTAAAGTTTTTCTGTAAGAAAGTGTGGGAAACTGAGAAACCGTGAGAAATGTGGGAAGCTGTGGGAAGAGTGAAAGTTAGGAGTGAGAAACTGTGAAAGTTAGGAATAACAGATTAGCAGATAGAGAAACCTAAAACACAGGCTGGGCGCACCAATCTCTGGTTGGTTACCTGTTGTCCGTTAGCAGGATTGGACCCAGATAGCAAGAGAGTCAAGGAATTGGCTGGAGGCAGAGGGAGGGAGCGCGTGAACAGCGCGTGGACAGTGCATGCTCACATACTCGGAGAATATATAGGTTTGGTCTGATGCTCAATAAAATGGCTTCTGGTCCTAAACCTTAAGCCCCTGCTCCTTTCGATGACTCCCACAAGAAAGCTGAGATATTGTGCAGCTTCTCAAAACCGGAGTTTGAACCTTTAGTAGATCAAAAACATGCCTGTCGTAACTCTTCTTTACTAGAGTCAAAAGCATTCACAGCAGTTGTGCAACTGTTTCTTTTTAGGCATCAAAGGGCATATTCTAGCCATAAGATGACATTGAACCAATAGTATTATTAAAAAAAAAAAAAAGTGCCCCAGACGCAAGGTAATGAAAACATTTGCCAGAAATTAAAGCTCATATGACAGGTCTCCTGTATTAATCCATAAGCAACAATAATGCAAACATTAATTTCATCTATCAAGACAATATTAAATTAATTGTATCCCGTTTGTTCATTATATTCAAGGTTATTTGTCATAATGGGATTGACAATTAACAAGTCCTAGGTAAAAATGGATTACAGAGTAATAGCACTTAGCTGAAGGAGTAATAGTTTTCAAGTATGCCTGCAACATTTTCAATCTGATTTCTAAGGGCAACTCAACTGAAAAACAAAACAGTTTATTAATGTAGGCCTCTTGATCTAATTCCAGGGAATACCCTTTGCTTCTTGATTAAAAATGTACTCCAAAATAATATCATTTTTCTTCCTCATAAAAAAAAAATACTTCTGCTTTCTTTCAGATAATTTTCTTGGTGAACAAAAAACAGTCATAGAATCATAGAATGCTTAAGGTTGGAAGGGACCTCTAGAGATCATCTAGTCCAACCCCCCTGCACACGCAGGGTCACCTAGAGCACGTGGCACAGGACTGCGTCCAAGCGGGTTTGAAGATCTCCAGAGAAGGAGACTTCACAACCTCTCTGGGCAGCCTGTTCCAGGGCTCTGGCACCCTCACTGTTAAGAAATTTTTCCTTAAGTTCCTGTGGAACTTTTGGTGTTTCACTTTGTGGTCATTACCTCTAGTTCTGTCGGTGGCCACCACTGAAAAGAGGCCAGCACCATCCTCCTCACTGCCTCCCTTGAGGTACTTGTATACACTGATTAGATCCCCTCTCAGTCTTCTCTTCTCCAGGCTGAACAGGCCCAGCTCCCTCAGTCTCTCCTCATAGGGCAGATGTTCCAGGCCCCTGATCATCCTTGTAGCCCTGCGCTGGACTCTCTCCAGCAGCTCCACATCCCTCTTGTACTGTGGAGCCAAGAACTGGACACAGTACTCCAGATGCGGCCTCACCAGGGCTGAGCAGAGGGGCAGGATCACCTCCCTCGACCTGCTGGAGATGCTCTTCTTAATGCAGCCCAGGATCCCATTGGCCTTCTTGGCCACGAGGGCACACTGCTGCCTCATGATCAACTTGTCATCCACCATGACACCCAGGTCTTTCTCCGCAGAGCTGCGCTCCACAAGCTCGGTCCCCAGCCTGTACTGGTGTCTGGGGTTATTCCTCCCCAGGTGCAGAACCCTGCACTTGGCCT
>NW_010583657.1:0-15889 GCF_000705375.1 Tinamus guttatus | reverse complement strand
TTTTTTTTTTTTTCTAATATCTAGGTGACCTAAACAACCATAATTTCCAAAAATCTAGTTATATTGAATATAATCCAAATTTAGCTGCCATTTTAAGTCTCTTTGGCAGATCCTATGTTCTGTTCTTACAACATGAATTACTAAGTTTTATCTAATGGCAGGTTTGAATATTGCAAAATGCAATATATTATTCTTTCCATTTTTTAATGCACCAAATTTGAGTTGTTTTGCCAGATATGGGGAAACAACAGGGGTGTGTGTTGTGTTGCATATTGCTGTGTTTGCAAGCATCCATTAGTGACAGCTGAGGGCTACACCAGATGTTCTGGTTGCGAACAGAGACTTTAAAATGAATTTCATTTTCCAATTTTAAGAAACAGTAGACAGTGAGACCATTTGCAATTCACTCTTCCTGTTGAGATGTTAGGTATTGTAATCAGAGAGATTTTAATAGACCTAACTAACTCTTAAATAAAGCAAAATTACTTTCTTCTATGTATAAAGCAATATATATGACAAACACTGATTACAGTGATCATTGTTGGGTTTTCTGCTAATAACCCTCTGTATTCCACCTTGTGAGTAACAAAGGTTTGTGAAAGACCCTTGTTAGGAGAAAGGCAATATCCAGTGCTTGTTGGGTAAAGAACTACATCTTGGAAGGATCTTAATTCTAATTCGAAAACTAGTGGAAAAACTTACTGAGTCATTTTAGTTAACAGAAATACTAAGTCAAATAACTTGTTCATTTCAGATCACGGAAACACTTTAAAGTTCACAAGATAGGAAAAGAATGTGTCGCATACTTTTTTTTTTTTAATCTACACTCTTTTCTGGAGATTGAGGAATTACTCAAAAATTCCTATCTGAAAAGGACTCAATGAATACAGTGAAGCATTGTTTTCTCATAAAGAATATAAAATATTGATACTACTTGGAAATAACCTTCAGTGCTGAGATACCAGTTGAAATATTTGGCTTATAGATCTTCACAGAAACTATGGTTTCTGAGATAGGAAAGCAAATTCAAGTTTTTAGATTGAGTTATTATATAAAACCCAGAGTTGTGGAACATACCTCATGGTTGACGACCAGAACAAAGTAGGTGAGATTGCATATCTAGGTATACGAAAGTAAGTGTGACTGCCTGGCTTAACATCTGCAAAAATCACAATTTCTAATAAGTAGCAGCGTCTTAGAATACCCCAAGAGAGCCTGGCATGCGCAGCTGAATTGGTGTTGGCTAGTGCGTCGCTTTAGCATGATTTATATTAAAATGTTTTAGTTGCCAGCTTTCTTAAAATTTGATTCTTTATAATGCATTATACTATTGTTTCTAGATAGAAAAATTATTTTGAGCTGGGAAAACTCTTGCCTTCTGAAAGCGCTGGCACTGAGAATCCTTGTTGTCCCCACCGGTGAGCTGGGCGCGCTCCGTGGTGCATCTGCGCCTTGCCCATGAGGACAAGCGCTCGGCGCCCCTCTTTTCTTTAAAGTTCCCCTAAAACTGAGTTACTCGTGGGGTAACTTGTAGTAATAGCAGCAGCCTGCTTCCAGGAGAGGGATTGGGGTGGCTATTGCTGCTCTGAAGGAGGCTGAGGAGAAGTGAGCAGATGGTTTTCTTGGTGGGACTACGTAGCCGGCTAGGAAGTTTGGGTGCTTCCGAGTGATAACCACATTTCCAAAGGCTCTGTGGGCATGGTACTCTTTTCTTTAAGGTGCTAGAAAGCAAATTTAATTAGGGACATGATGTTCTTGGTCTCTGTTTCATTATATTTCATCTCAATAGGGTAATGAATGGAAAAAATTGGCTTTATGAATTATCCTCTCCAAGGCACATCTTAAGCATGTAATAATAAAAAAATTAAAAAGAAAAAAAAACACAAGAAGTATTCCCTTGGTTTGCTTAAGAACTGAATGTGCTGCCATCTGGTAGTTGTACTCTGTCCTCTTGGCAGTAGCTGATTGACTTCAGTTTCCTCATGCAGCACTGTCTGTCTTTTGGCTTAAACACGGTATTCGTTATACACTGTATTTTGCTTTTAATAAAAAAAGAATCTATCATGACATTATATGAATAAAAGGGGAGGAAGCTAGCTCTTTACAGCTCTTAGAAAAAAAAGGTTACTCGTTCTCGATCCCAGTTTACCTCAAGGTTGTTTTGGATCGTTTATCTGTGAGACAGGAAGTAAAGTAAGCCTTGGCACCACTTGTAATATTAAAAAGGAGGTAATACTAAAGATGTGTAACTTAGAAGATTGATCAAATGTAGTTGATGAAAAGATGAAATCATGTGTTGTCCCTGCAGTAGTTAACACTTGCTCCAGGGCACCATGACCTATTAGTTTTGGACTTGCGCAGCAGTGGGAGACTTTCCAGGGCACATAAGAGACTGAGATGTTTCACGTTGCGTGGGCAGCATCGGTAGCGTTGGGTTGCTGCATGGTTTTGATTTGGTTTGAGGGGAAAGAAGTTGCTGGGGGTTTCTCCTGATGGCAGGAACCTAGAGCAAGTTCCAGTGCTTGGGGGGTGCTCAGCTTGGTTGTTGCAATAAAACCTTTTATTTTGCTCCTGGAATTGCTTGAGGATGTGCTAGGCATTTAACTTTGCTTAGTTGTGGGATAAGTTAATTTTCTGGCCCACGTTATGAATTAACTTTTTACATAAATTTGATTTGCACAGGTCAGGTCTGCAGTAGTTATAATGGAAAAAAATAGTATTAGATCAGCATAATGCTAAGATTTCTTCTGTTGCAGTAACAATTTCCTCTCTTGTGCTTCTAAGCAGAGTCTTTGGCCTTCAGTGCTTTTTATTGTGTTGCTGCTAAGAGCTCTGCTGCCTCATCCCGCTCGTGACTGATGCCTGATGCAGAGCAGAGCGATCCGCTCTGGCTGGGGTGTCTCCCCAGGCCGTCAAGGGCAGCCTCCCATTGAGAAAAGGTTGTTCCTGGGCCCTTTGACGGTGCTCTTACACTGTCGTCCTGTCCCACTTTTCATTTTGAATTTTTCCTAGGTCAGGAAAAATATCTTAGGACTGCTGGTCTTAAAAATCAAAAATACTTTTCCAGTTGTTTCTCTCCTTTTTTTCTTTTGAACCTATGAAATAATGACTCAAAAAATTGTCAGCTACATTTGAGGGGAACTGTAACAGATTTGAAAGGAATCCTTTCTTCTTGAAGTGGTAAATCACAATTGTAACCAAAATTGTTCTGAAAGTAGGAAGATGTTCGTGTATCAAGCAGGAACGCCAAAGATCAAAGTTTTACCAGTAAAACGAAAACCTTTAAATGTTTTTAATTAATTCTCATTCTGTAATTCAGCTGAAAACAAGACCACCTAAGAGCAGACACCAGGATACCCTTATCAAGAAAGGAATTAAAAGAAGCTGTCTCTCGGAAATATAAAATCCCTCTACAATGCAGTGAATTGTGGTTACAGCTTGAAATAACTTTCTGCCCAATTGATCCAAGCTATTCTTACTGTACTTTTATATCCACAGTTTTTGTCACAGCCCACTGCCTTATTGCACGTTATACATTTTACAGCACTTAAAGCTTATAAATGGGATAATGTACATGCAAAAGCTTAAATATGTAGTTGGCTGCACTTGAGGAAGCTGTAATTTCTCCTGCCAGCAACTTAACTGTTGTGAGTTCTATATTATAGTAGGAGTCTTGGCTGCTTTCTAATTTAATAATTGTTTAAACATTAAATTGTCTTAAGCATTAATGAGTCGCTTAATGAAGTGTATAACTAGCCAGAGGAGTATAGGCCAGCAACCTATATGCCCTGCCCCAAGCCCATGTAAATGCAGTTATCAGCCCTGTTGCCTTTTAGAGTAGTCTTAAAGTAGTCTTAAAGCTTTTTTAAGTTTTGCCAGAGCTCTGAAAGTTGGAAGCGATTTGTGGTAACTTGTTTCTGACTCCTTTTGTTGTTCTGTTTAAACACTGCTTTAGCCACTTGACCCTATATGAAAACATCCATATATCTGTAAATGGTACTGCTGTATTTCCATATCACAGTGTTGAGGAAAACATAAGCAGTTTTCAGAGTAAAAAAATGCTGAGTGTAGGGGCGGGGGAAAGAAGGGGATGCTTGAATCATTACTGTTAACAATAAGCCCAAATATCTTTTAATATGTGAATGCTTTTGCCCAGCAGCATATAAATATACTCCAGAATATAAAGGATTTCTTTGGAGATTTATTTGTGACAGAGTGTAACAGAGTAACAAGCTGGACTTGGATGTGCATGCATGCACTCACACATGTGCTTTTATTTTCTGGTTTAAATATTGCAGAGCCATCTCAAATGCTTGCTTTTAAAAATTCCTTTTTGCAGTTCAGTCCTCCATGGAAAAGCAGCCTATTAAGAGAAACACAGGTCCTGTTTGTACCATTTATTTGACAGTTGGCAATAAATACCTTAGTGGAAACTTTTGGATTTTTTAAGTTGACACTATGTAGAGGAATTTCGTCTTTGCATTCTCATCATAGTGGTTGCCTTATGCTTAGAGGTGTGAGTTCATCTCTGTCAAGTACTTTATGCTGCCTAGGATTTTGATATATTTCTATATGGAGTACTAAACTTGTTTGAATCTCTCTTAAGGGACAGGCCTTATATACCATGGAATTTAGCAATTATTTTGCTTTTGTTTGCTCACTGAATATCCTTTTCTTCGATTTTCCATGAACTGAGTCATCCAGTTTATCTTTTCTACCCATGTGTCGTGGCTCTTTTCTCTTCATGTGTTAAACATTAACACATACAAAGTGAAAAATTTCCAGTCATTTGCAGCTTTTCAACTTGCTGTGTAATTGGCTCTCGGACTTCTGCCGTGGAGCAGCTTAATTGTTCAATATTTGCCAACTTGCTTGGTGCTTCGTCGAATTTTGCCTCTTTCCTCACTCGATAATGCTCTTGATTTTGCCACAGACTCACATTTCAAGACTTCCTCCCGGGGCCGTGGCGGGACAGTCCGTGGCAATAGAAGGAGGAGTTTGCCGCCTGGAAAGCCCAGAGAGCCGAACAGCTGATTCCTCACTTCATTGTAGAGAATGTGAATGACTTTTTGTACAATAAATTCTTTTGTGTTTTCCCAGATGTTGGAAATCCTACTTCGTTTTATGCCCCATATTGCAACCATGTGCACCATGAGACAAGTGCTGCTGTAGCTTATGCTCTCACTCTGTGAATGGGGGTGTGTGCGTGTGTGTGTGTGTTGTTTTTTTTTTTTTTCCTGCCCCGGATAAAGTAGGAACTTTTCACAGTTGTGCAAAGATAATGTACGGTTAATGATTATGGTTTATTTTTTAAAAAAATCTCAAGATTGAAAAAAAAAATTTAAAGATGCGGTCGCAATTGTCATTTGTGCTCTAAATTTAAAAGTAATGGGCCTTTGAAGTGGCTGTATAATTATGCAAAAATGATTATGGTTTCTGAGTTTCTCAGTGGTTTGAGGAAATCCAGTGGTGGTTTAAGCATGGGTTGTTTTTTCCCTCCCCAATAAGGAGGATTTTTTTTGTCAAAGAATGGTTTCAGTGAAACAAACTAGAGCAAAATTAAAGCTAGATTTGTTTTAAATAGTCTTACAGGTCATATCTCTGTTCCCAAGATAAGATGTTAATAGCTTCAAGCTGTATGTATTACAAAAATCTATATGAAGATAATGTATCGTAATGTAGTCTTTATGTATAACGGAATATTGCAATGTAAATAAGAAAAAGTTTATGGAAAGATTCGTTATTATTCTTCGCTTCTGTTTTAAATCTATTTTTAAGAGAGAGGTACAGAAATGAACATATTACTGGATGCGAAGTGCAATGTGTATTAAATGGATGTTGGGAGATCTAATAGTAGCTTTCTTATCGATAAAGCAACTTCCTAAAGTCCAGCCACAGCATGGGTATTTATATAACGGTGTGTAATATGTATGTACGGTGCATAAATTTACTGTAATTCCTTTTATACCTTCAACAAAACTGAGTTATAAAACAATATAGTCCTTCTCTGCCTTGTAAAACACTGGTAGTTGAACTGTCTTTCCTCTCTAGGTCTGGTAAGTTCACCAGATCAGCTGTGTCCTAAAGGCGCGTTCGGCCAAACTCTCTTCCATTCGATCTTTTTTTTATCCTTCACACCATTGGCAGCAATAGAAAACTTTTGTAATTAATCCCTTGTCCTGACAAGTATGCCAAAGAGAAACTAAAATAGTTCATCTTTTTCCCTGGTGGGTATCTGATAATTCTGTTTTCAGAAGTAGTGGATAAATAGATATTCAGACTGTACTCGCTTCACTGGGCATTGTACTTGCCTTTTTTGTAATGTTGTGCCTGCCTATAACAGACTTACTTGACTGACTTAATGGTTACACTGATTGTAGTACCAATCTTCCATGGATAAAAATCTTAATAAATATTTTTAAAAGCCTGAGTTCTTTGTCACTGTTGAGTTACAGCCTACGTTAAGATGTTGTCTGCTCTGTGTGTGTGTGTGTATGTGTTTCCTAATTGTGACATACATACAGGGTTGTGTGCTGAAAGCAAAACTTTCTGGTACAGCTGTACAGAAGTGATTTGATTTTTTTGAAGTACAGGCTGAGTTTGCCTTGCTGCTCTCTGAATTATAAGATCACTAAATTTCTGTTCTTGAAGTTTGGAGGCTATATGACACTGCAGTGCTTTTCTTGAAAGTAGGTTAAGTAGAAAAGGTCACTTAAAAGCTTAATCTAGATCATTTGAATATACTTAAAAAAAATCATTTTGTAACTTAGATCCACCCTAGCTGTCAATTGGAGAGTTCAAGATTCCTTTTTGTTTGTTTGTTTTGAGATGTGTTCAGGATAAAGTTTTTGTTTGAAGGCAGTTCTATGATCAAAGAAATTTCTGTAAATTTCTGTAGATAACAATAACAAGGGCTTTCCAGAATGCAGGGGAAAAAAAGCTGTCTAAAATAGCTTGTGCTTACATATCAGACAGCATCCGTAGCAGCTAAACCCAGAGTCTGGTCTGATGAAGTGCAGGGGAGCTGAACTGACAGCAGCGAGGACGTAACAGTGCAGAGTACGATGCTTTAGAAATCTTCTAACAGAGAGCAACGTTAGCATCGCTCTTCCATACAACATTAAATGATTGCATGGCTGCTTTGGAAAATCAAAGGCAATGGGTTTGTAGATACCAGACACCATGTGAAGGTGGCATTGCTTTTGGAAAACCTGAACTATCAGGGTTAGCTTACTTTTATTCTCAAAGTGCATTTCAGTGTTAGCTTCATAGAAACTTGGCAGAAGGTCATGCTCGTGTGGAATAAGCTTGGCAGGATGGCCTGCAAGAGGTGCAAAGTGCTGATTTCCTTCTTCCACCCACTCTTGCCTTCATCTTGGCTCTTCCTTCCTTAATCTCTCCTTAGGGAGATGTGGTGGCTCCAACATGGGCTGCTGTACCAGCCAGGGAGGAAGCAGCCGTGAGGCCCCGGTGCCAGCGCTCGCACTGGAGCGCGTGCGAGTCCACCCCGGCGATGGGTGCAACGAGCCAGCCCCGCGCCTGTGCACGGGGGGCTCTGCCAGCTCCCCACGGGTGCACCCTGCCGCGAGACTCCAGCGGGGCTGCCTGAGCAGCAGCCTCCTAACTTGTCTCAAGATCCCTCTTGCAGCCTATTACCTAGAGACATTGTAATACATCTTATAGACGAAGGTCGCCCAACTTATTATCCTAATTTACACTGATGTAAGTATGCACGTACACATGCAGAAAAAGACTACTAAGCTGATCTTTCCAAAACCTTAAGAGGCAGTTTTCAGAAAGCATTGCATCAAGGCAAATGTTTGAAGTGTGAGATACTGTTCCCACTGAAGTCACTGGGAGCTGGGCCATCAGCCTCAGTGGAGCTAGGGCATCACCATTTGAGGTATTTATCTTAAGAGAGTCAAACATTATGAGTGCCTTAAAGTCAACACTGGAGACTTCTGAAACAGATGGCGCAAGATGTTCTGATGACTAACAGTTATTTTTGGATCTACAAGAAAAGGTGCTGGACACTTGGTTGAATCTGCACTGTTGCAATGGTGTGCTTTGTGAGTAAGACATTTCAAGGAATGTGTCACTCAAAATGGTGAGTTCTCTGCGGTGTGTTAGTACTAACTTACTTTCAGAAACATCTAGGGCATAGAAGGGAATTGAAGATCCAGATGGAAGATTCAAACTGAAGAATATTTTGTGGAAGTAGTTTGGTGAAAACAGGCTTTGATTTTCCTTGAAAATGAGCTGTGCACTAGTCAAGAACTATCACCATGTCTTTATAATTTGAATAATTTTCCAGAAGGTGATGATTTCTTTATATAGCTATTGTATATGTATTTACATTATACGGGATATGTATAGTACAAATGTTAGGATGGATTTGAGATTTTCCCAATTTTCAGAATTGTTTCTTTAAAATACTTACTGTATTCTTCTACCTGTACACCTGGATACTAGGATACCATAATGGAACTTTTCAGGCCACACTGCCCATAGACCAGGGGAGATCAATTTTAATTCAACTTTAAATGTATCCATAATCAAAAAGAGGTACTACTTCGAAAAGAGGTATCATGGCTAAAAGCAAGCTCTTGTCTTTGGTGTGAATTACAATTGCAGCTAGTACTAGCTTCAAGACTAAATGCAAAAGTATAATCTTACAGGGAGAAAGTTCTTTTTGTGGTAGGTTAGTTTTTCTTGGATCAGTGAACCAAATTTTTGCGCTCTGCAGCTGCACAATTGCTAGATCTAACATAAAGGAAACGTGGGAGCACATGACTGAAAGAAGAAAGGAGAGAATGGGATAACGTCTTTTGGTTGATATCTGCAGTTAAATCAGATTTGGTATAAAATGAAACTGCACCCTCACTGTGCTAACTGTGATTATTCCCATTTTGTATTGCTCTTATTCTGTTCCAGTGCATCTTTGGAAGTAACTTCTACAATGCATGGTGGATTTTTTTTTGAGGTAAATTTGTCACAGTTATCAAATAGCATTCTGTGTTTAATTTTACAGGAATAAAGTCTAGTTAAGTGCAGTTCTCAAATACGATGAAGAAATAGTTTCTGAAGTTTGGAGGCTAGTCCTTTCAAAAGGCTGTGAACTCCTCTAGGGAGATTAGAGCATGCCAAGGTTCGAGGTAACTAATGGTCAACACTGAGACATGATGGCCTTTGAAACTAGCACTGCGTTTGAGGAGGGAAGGGAAATTGTTTCATATCGCATATTTATTGTATTAACATGTCATGTAGTTTCTATGAAAGAAAATTAGCAACCCAAAATACAAACAGTGCCATGGCACAGTAGAAAATGTCTAATGATACATGACTTGCAAAATGTTGCGGTTGAAGTTTAGAACTGCAATCCAGGTGGTTCCTCAGAGATAAGGAAGAAGAATGGACAGGAAACACCATTTTGAGTGTCCTCTTTACATATCAAAGAGGAGTTATTCTCAGATAGGTGTCAAGAATCTTAGTCAACATAAAAAGTTAACTAAATTAAAATAGAAATCAAAAATAAGGAACCTGCAGCTATAACTGACAAGCAGAAACCAAGGACTGTTAAAAGTATGCAAGGGAGAGAGGGCATGTCATGTTGACCTAATCATGATGCAGATGGAAGTTCAAGTGTGATCTGCTGCTGCTTTCTTCTTTTAATCATTTTCTTTCATTATTGTTTTTAGTTTTGAAATTAAGATGTTTTTGCCTCACTAGAGTAAAACTTTTACCTTCGGTACCTCTAAAGTCATGTAAAATCATGTAAAATGAAGATGCTTTCATTTCTGCAGGGTGGATAAGCCCAGATAAGGTGGTAGATAGAGGATAACTCTGCAGGTAAGTTGCAATCAAGTGTTTGAGGAAATGGAGTGGGCTTTCAACCAATAAAGTCTTTCTTTTTAAATTTGTCTTTTTTTTTTTTTTGGCTTTGTTCAAATTATAGTCCTTTGTTTCAATATTTTTAATGCTTTACCCCACCATGTAACCATAACCATATCTGTCAGTACCTATGGACCTTCTATAATGTGGTAGTAAATCCTGGCTCTTGTGAACCATTGCTCTAACTTGAGCATAAAACCTGACTCTAATCAGACCACTTTTACTCATCTAGAGATCTCCATAAGCCATTCTTCTATATTCATATCAGGCACTTTCTACCCTTCTATCAAGAAACCAAACCACATACAGCCTAACTTTTAAAAAATACAACTTCAGGTGCCTTCAAAGTCTGTGCGTCCCTCTATCTTATTCCTGGGGCATCCAATACTCTCCTGTGGTGACTGATCTCTCTACTTTTGGTCATCCAGTGCTTCTGCTGGTTGGCTGTGTTACTTGGCAAAATTACAGAATGGTTGAGGTTGGAAAGGACTTTCAGCAATCACCTAGTCTAAGCCCTTGCTCAAGCAGGGTTACCTAGATCAGGCTGTCCAGGACTGTTCCCAGACAGACTTTTAACATCTCCAAGGATGTAGTCTCTCTGGAGGCCTGCTCCAGTGCTCCATCACCTTCCCAGTAATAAATAAATAAATAAATATTCCTTAGAGTCAGATAGACTTTTCTGTCTTTAGCTTTGTGTTCATTGCCTCTCATCCTATCACCGAGCACCATGGAGAAGAGTCTGGCTCTTTCCTCTTTACACCCTCCTTTCAGATGTTTACATACACTGACAAGGTCCATCCCCTGCCATGCCTTCTCTGCTCCAAGCTGAGCAGTCCCAGCTCTCTCAGTCTCCACTGAAGTGAGAGAAGCTCTAGACTCTGCATCATCTTAGTGGCCCTTTTCTGGGCTTTCTCCAGTAGCTCCATATCTCTCTTGTGCTTGGGGAGCCCATGACTGGACACAGCACTTCCTGGTGTAGCCTCACCAGGGTTGAGTAGAGGATAAAGCTCCTCTCTGACCTGCTGGCAGTGCTTATCCTAACTCACCCCAGAATAGTATTGGCCGCCTTGGCCACAAGGGCATGTTGCTGAGTCATGATCAGTCTGTAGTTCACCAAGACTCCCAGGTCGTTCTCTCCAGAGCTGCTTTCCAGCAGGTCAACCCACAAGAGTCAAGTCCTATCTGACCAATCTGATTTCTTTCTGTGACCGGGTGACCTGACTAGTAGATGATGGAACGGCTGTGGACATGATCTATTTAGGCTTCAGTAGGGCCTTTAGCACAGTCTCCCACTGCCTTCCCCTGGGGAAGCTGGCCAGTCCCCTTAATATCTTTATTGATGATCTGGGCGGGGATATTGAGGGCACGTTCAGCAAATTTGCAGGTGACATCAAGCTGGGAGGAAGAGTTAACCTGCTTGAGGGTAGGATGGCTCTGCAGAGGGATCTGGACAGGCAGGATCAATGGACTGAGGCCAACCGTATAAGGTTCAACGAGGCCGAGGGCTGGCTCCTGCACTTCGGTCACAACAGCCCCATGCAGTGATGCAGGCTTTGGGCAGAGTGGCTGGAGAGCTGTGCAGCAGAAAAGGACCTGAGGATTGACAACCAACTGAACATGAACCAGCAGTGTGCCCATGCGGCCAAGAGGACCAACAACCTGCTGGCTGGTGTCAGGAACCGTGTAGCCATCAGGACTGGGGAAGTGATCATTCGCCTGTACTCAGTGCTGGAGAGGCTGCACCTCGAAAACTGTGTGCAGTTTTGGGTCCCTCACTACAAGAAAGACATTGAGATGCTGGGATGAGTCCAAAGAAGGGCAGCGAAGCTGGTGAAGGGGCTGGAGCACAGCCCTTATGAGGAGTGGATGAGGGAGCTGGGGTTGTTTAGTCTGGAGAGGAGGAGGCCTTATCGCTCTCTGCAACTACCTCAAAGGAGGTCGTAGTGAGGTGGGGGTCAATCTTCAGAAAAACTACAGATAGAACAAGAGGAAATGGCCTCAAGTTGCACCAGGGGAGGTTCAGGTTAGACATTAGGAAGAATTTCTACACAGAAAAAGTAGTTAGGCATTGGAACAGGCTGCCCAAGGAAGTGATGGAGTTGCTGTCCCTGGCAGTATTCAAGAAATGTGTAGATGAGCCGCTTAGGGACATGGTTTAACAGGTATCATGTTGAGGGGCTAACGATTGGACGTGATGATCTCAAAGGTCTTTTCCAACCATGGTGATTCTATGATTCTATTCTATGAACCTGTGCTGCTGCATGGGGTTATTCCTCCCAAGGTGCAGGACCCCACACTTGCCTTTACTGAACTTCTCTGCCCATCGCTCCAGCCTGTGGCAGTCCCTCTGGATGGCAGCACAAGCCTCTGGTGTATCAGCCACTCCCCCCAGTTTTGCATCATCAGTGAGATGGATTTTTGAAATTTAATCTAATGCTGAAAGGTGCCCTACACCTAGTACATTATGAATGGTTAGTAGGAAGTATGACAAGCATCTATGGGGTGTAGAGTGTAGTAACCCAGCCGTGGTAGTCCTTGCACACAGTTGCACTGACAACAGTGTTAATACACCCTGTAAGACTCCAACCTACTGGCGTTACAGTGGTGTTGAAGGGGACTGATTCTTCCAGGACAGGACTTTCCTACAAGCAGGGAAGGAGACACCCTGGGATCCCCCTGTTCTGGGATATAGCTTTGCTGACAGACTTAATTTTCACTTCAGTATAGTAAACAGACAACGTCTCCTGCCTGCAGATGATTCATCTCTCATTATGTTTAATAATTAGAATTGCATGCTTTTCCTCTGCACGCCTGGCTGCTGTGCCAAAGTGAGCAATCTATTTTCTGAACAGCTCCATCTGTTGGCATCGTGTTGCCATACCAAATAAATAAATAAATAAATAATCCCCCCTGCCCCTCAAAATTCCAAAGCAGCAACAACAGCAAAGAGATTTTCTGCTTGGAGTATGAAGAGAAGGGCTGCATTTGGCATGGTCTTGGTGCACCAGCTACCCTCCTCTGAAAACCACTGGCTAAATCTCTCCTGCTCCCGAGCTCACCGGTGTCCTCAGGTTTCTTCAAAACTGGAAGTACTGGGTGTCTGCTGAATGCCCTGCACGCCCCTCTGCATGCCCACCTGGGCAGAAATGGAGAGAAATCCAAGGGCTCTAGTGTCTTCGTGCAGTTCCCTTTTGTTTCGCAGCGAAGACTTGCTACAGATGAAGCACTCTGGATGGCCTGGAGATTGCTGTGCATGAAGAAGTGCTGCAGGTGGCACAGAGATTGCTCTGGATGAAGAAGTGCCGTGGGCAACACGGAGATTGCTATGGATGAAGAAATGTCATGGGTGACATGGATATCGCTATGGATTGCTATGTCCGACCTGGCCACAGGAGGGTACCACAGACAGTGACACAACCATTTTGGCAAAATTTCAATATTTGGAACTAAGCCACCTGGTAACATCGCATCTTGCTGCTCCATGTTCCCTTCCTGACCCTCTGCCACAAGCAAGCTGGTGTGTGATGGTGCAAGCAAGGCTCATGTACGGGCTGGGCAGAGCAGCAGCCTCTTGTGCCTTCGTGCATAAAGACTCGTTATGTTTTCTGTCCCTCTGTCCCGGGATGCAGGGAATGCATCTTCAGAGTTAGGCTTTTATGTTCTGCTTGGCATCTTAAAAAAGGCTTGGGACAGTGTGCATGTTCCCTGCATGAGTATTGTGCAGAGGGGGCTGCTCCCTTACCTGCCTTCATAAAGCCACCAAGCAGGGGAATAGCTGATGATGAAGCATGCTTTGCCAAAGCTGCATTGCACGGGGAGGTTAGAAGTCAACACAAACATTTTTTTTTTTTAAGAAAAATGTTTTATTTTGTGACAAATTTGTGTATCATTTGAATTTGGATCCACTTAAGAGCTGTTTATCTAAGGTTCTGGGCAAAGCCTGAACGAGAGCTTCATACTGAGCACCAGTAAATCCAGTCCTCTCCCTGGTGGCTCAGCATGCCTTGGGCTCAAATTTGTAGCTGTATTTGAACAGCAGCTTGGCTTTCATTAGTCATGAATTCCATTAGTCATGAATGAGGCTGGCATCAGCAATGGCAGCTTCAGTTACCTACAGCTATTCTCTTTTGGACCCAACATATATATGAAAAAGGAAAGGATTACAAACATACTTACAAGCAAATACTTTCCCTTGTACAGTTTATGCTATGTTCTGCTTCAAAGAAATAGCTATCTACCTTCTTGAAAATGTTGTCGTATTCCAGCTGCTGTGTTGGTGTTGGCATGAACTAACAAAGAATCTGATACTTGATACTCGATGTCAAATATTGGATGTTTCCGGTATTGATACCTTTTATTTGTGGCTTGATCCTAAAGCAAGAATGAAGCTGGGGCCTTTTTTTGTACATACTTATTCTTTGTTCTTTAAAGTCCTTTTCCCCAGGGGCATTCAACATCTCCTTTTGATGAGAGTTAATTTTCTGATTTTTGACAGATGCTTTTTTTTCTCCCTCTTCATAAAAGTCAAAAAGGCAAAGGAACTCTGCTAAATAAATAAATACAAATATTTTGTTTCTTGTGCTATCAGATGCAGCATGCAATAAGATCTGGCCTCATTTGTGAAGGAACAGTTCTAGTGACACAGATGAAAAAATGATACTTTAAAAGCAAAACAAAACAGAATTGTGTAGTTTGTTTCCTTATCTCTGGTTTTATTTGTCATTTGGAGAATTTGGATAGTCCCAAGGCTGACATAATTCAAAATAGATTACTTCCATTGATTTAAGTAGCAGTTTGGATTGGTCTACGTGATATTGTAAAACTGTAAGTGCCTCTGAAAAAGACTTAAGTATAACTTATTTATCATGTAGGCTTTAAAATGGAAAAAGTGAAGTTTCTAAACTATGTTTTTTTTTTTTTTTTTTGTCTTCAGAAATGTCTCTTTTTGTTGACTAAGAAACCAAACTGTTGAGTTCTGCTGTATGGGTATTTTTTTAAAACACCTATATACTTAGACAGCTTCCTATCATAGTGTGAATGTCTTGTTAGTCACCAATATAGAATTAGAAGCATTGACCTTTCAGATGCTTGTGGCATCACTAAATGATGTACAGGGAAACTTACTTTGTCACCTGGCCAAAAACCTAAAGCTTCGTTTTCTCTTCTGCAAATTCCAGCTGCTAATAGTCATGTCTCGTGGCTCTGAGACTTGCCTTGCTAAAAGAGGAACAGGTCTCTGGACAGCAGGATGCCCGGTCACACAGAAGCAGAATATCCATGGAATTTAGGGGACTTCAGCAGGGGAGCAATGGCTCTCCATGATTGTGTGTGGGACCTGAGAGGAATCCAAAATAAGAGCAGCGGCTCTGGTATCCTGCATGGTACGAATCCTTCACACACTGGTACATGGGAGAGAGATGCTGTTTATCTACACTGTGCTGAACCTCCTTGCTTTTACTGGCCAGAGTTTGACAGGGCGAATGAGGCCAGAAAGGTTGGAAGAGCGCTCTGTTGACTGTGCGGGAGGAGGGTCTCTACCCCAACGTGCAAAATATGAACACTGTGATTGCTCCAGACTTCTGCCATCTCCATCCTGGACTTGTTTTAGAGGTGGTTTATTCCAAAGGAAGAGAAGCCATCTGCTCCAAAGACTGCCCTGTGAGCCCCAGTCTTCCTCTTGAGTGCCCCTTGCTTCGTCTCGTGTGGAACGGCCTCGGCCACATGAGGAAGGCCGGCCTCAGCTGAGACCTGCCTTGTGCACCTTGCTCCTCAGGGCTCTGAAGCCACATGGATGTGGTGATGAGGCTGGAGGCCATCACCACAGGCCCAGCCTGTGACGCAGCAATCTGCTAACCCTGTACATGGAAGTTAGGAGAAGAGCAGTATCACCCCGCTGACAGAAGGCAGTTAGAGATTCAACTTTGTTAGCAAAGTTCAGGCAGAGAAAATGACATAGAAGGGAATGGAATTCCTGAAGAGCATATTCTTTTTTTTTTTT
>NW_010583656.1:4230-15085 GCF_000705375.1 Tinamus guttatus | reverse complement strand
AAAGAGAGAGAGAAAGAGAGCGAGAGAAAGAAATTCCAGTCTAAGGTTAATGTGAAGAGGAGGTTTCAGGTGCCATGATCTGTTAGTAATCACTGATCTCTGAGAAATCATTTCTGGATAGTTGCTGTCGGGATTTTCTTGCTTCAGAATGGACCATGGATCTAGATCATTTAGATAGAGAGACAGACAGGCAGATATGGGTAAGTAGGTAGTATTCTGTTCCTGTCACTCAGCTTTCCGATTTAACCTGTTTTTTTTTTTTTTTTAGTTTATTTTCTTTCTTTCCTATTTAATTTTGCTTGCCTTACTACAAGTTTGATATAACCTCATTATCTAAGCAAAGGAAATATGAAATTGGACAAATCTCTATTGGAGATAAACAGTTAAAACATTCATCAGTTGTGTATCTATTATTTCATACCTATCTCCCCTACTTATTCTTCCACTTATGCATCTATCTTCTGGCTTTTACTGTTGTGGGAACGGGAAACATTGAAGACAATATTTTTCGATACACACACGCACTCAGGGCTCTGCAGCAAACTCACTCTTCTTGAAAATCGTTCACTGAAGACCTCTGAAACATCAGTGTGGAGGCATGCTATCAGACACAGGCTACTCAGAAGTTGAGCATTTTTGCAAATGCACCTACCCTATTTGCTTTCGTCTGGTCCTGCGTAGAGACAAGCTGTCTCCCTAAACCCTGAACTCTAGAAACCATCAGTTTCTTACAGTAGCTATTGCTTTTGAGGACAAATAGTGAGGTTGGAAAATAAGGGAGAAAGTTTACAACATGGTCATGTTGCAAACTAGCAGATGACTATGTCAGGCAGGGTTAGAGAGATGAAGCTGAGAACGGTGCCCCTAGTCAAAGCACTTAAGTGCAAGAGCAAATTCCCACCTTCCACCTCATCTACTCTCCAGGAGGGATTTGCTCACAGGGATCTACTGCTCACCCACTGTCCCAAGGACTCAGGGGCTGAGCTAATCCCATCATGCTAACAAAACATAACAATGTGTTGAAAGTATTTACCACATTCCTTGAAATTGAAGAAAGTTGTCCTGGTTATTAGTAGCTCCTAATGATATTTGCATAGATTAACAGACTTTAATGCAATCATGAATGCTACAATCCCAGAGAAAATAATGAAGAAAACCATTCTGAGGTAATAAAGTAACTAAGTCAATACAGTAATAATTTGATCCCATACTAGTAATATTTTCATCTCCTGCTGCAAGGCAATTTTAATGCACATACTATTTCTGGACAGTTTTATAAATATTACCTTTGAGATAATTAATTAGCAAAATCAAAAAATATATTGCTGGTATTTTATACGATAAATTAGTCATTAGGTTTAAACTGTCAGGCTGTAATAAAACTTATTAAGATAAATGTGCTGGGATTCTTAACACTTCAGAGGAGCTGTTCTCCTCCGTCTTAAGGCTCTTCTAAGGTGAGTTGCTGAGGGCCCTGTTATCCTCCCATCATGAGTCACAGCCCAATGCCTTCTGAAAGCCTAAAGTGAGTTCATTTCAGCAGGTCTCAGGACTAGGTTCTCCTTTTGTCCCAGGGAAGGGATTTGCATTCTGGGATAGGGGTAGAGGGGAACATTAACCTTTAAGGAGGTGGCTATCCACCCTAGCTTTCTGCTTCTGCTCTTATTTTGTGACGGATAGATCATTCTTTGCTTGCCAGCAGTGTCTAGAGATCCCACAGGACCTCAACAGCATCTACAGCAAAGTGGTCTGGCACTGAAGCCAAAATCTGTGCCTTACAGGGACCACTGTTTTCACTCCTCTGAAATATCCCTTACATGTGGCTGGGGCTCTGCAAAAGGTTTTGTTATGTGTTTGGGGAGCAGTTCCAGCCAGGTGGCACTGGCTGACTGAGAATGTCAAAGCTGGATTGGGACCAGCTTCTTGTAAGAAGCATGAATCTTGCCACGTAATGAGCTGGTCTTGGCTCTGTGGTATATGGCCAAAGTAAGGATTGTCATTCTGGGCTTCGTGACACCACCTCCCAGGAACAGGGGTATTAAATCATTAGATGCCTTCTCGAGCCAGTTTACTGTCATCTTCCCAAGGCATTACAGTTTTATAGTCTGGCCAAACTTTGCCCTTTCCCCACAATTCCCCACTTAGCAGAGGTTCCCAAATCCATGTCACTTTGCATTTGAAACAGTAGCAAATGACACAAATTGATGATCCATCAACTCCCTGTCTTCCATATGTGCCAGTTTTTAATGGGAAGTAGAAATGTCCCCAAAATCTCATTCTAGTTTATAAAGAACTCACAAGAGAGCTCGACATTTAGCTGGGAGCAGGCCATGACTGCCGCTTGTACCAGCTATTAAACCATTTCTGTAGCCAAGCATCAAAAGACAGAGAAAGTGGCAAAATCTGGTGCCATTCTGGTCCCATTCAGAAAATCAGCTCTGATATATTTTCAGTAGGCTAGTATAATGTATTGCAGATCTAAGAAATCTACTGTACTGTAGAAATGCTCCCTTTCTTTATACACCATGGGCATCACTCTTGAAACAAAATGATAGAATCAATACATTGTCATAGTTGCTTAACTTCTTTGGGGAGAACATTTTTTTTTCCCACTAGGTAGCAATGCCTTCACTTTATGGATACTTTCTCACATTAATGTTCAAAGTGTTTTCTGTACAAATTCAGTTTAAGAATCCCATAAGCTCTGGAGGCTGGAAGAGCAACCAGGGCAAAAAAAAAAAAAATTGTATAATCAGTTTGTGCTGATAGCTTTTCCTAAGCATCCTCTACTGGCCAATGTCAGGAAAGGCTTTTTTGGACTAGATGGATCTTTGATCTGACACAGAATGGCAGTATGCCCTGCTTCTGAGTGATATCTTTTTTAGACTTGAATATCCAGTCCTGGTGTAGGGTATGTTAACTGGTGGCCAAATTATAGGTATTACAACACGAAGAGGACTGCACCTCTAGGCAAGGTCTCAGAAATTTTTTCCATCTGCTCCTACCTGTGAACACATGTTAAATGCACGGTGCTGTCTGTTCTGCCATTTCTGATTAGGTGGTTTTGAAGACATAACATGTGCTCTGACTGCCAAAAAATGTATGTTGGGTTCTCCAGGACCAGCTTTATGTAGCTAGGCTTCCTCAAAGTGATCCAAAACTCACATACCCTCCTAATTACCCAGGAGGGCTATTCCTTTGGCCGATCTCTGTTGTAACTGCTATGTGATGGCTGCACATGACAAGTTCTTCTAAATGATGATGTCCCATGAGTGTTCACACACCTCTCAAGTGGTGTTTCCATAATGACTGTTGGGTGGATTGTTTGCTGGCTATTACACTTCTCTCCCTGCCTCCTACATGTATACAAATGAAGGGAACACAGAATAAAAAAGGGACTGTTTTGCATTACCGCCTTAAACTACCAATTAAGGAGCCTTGTGTTCTGTTGGTATCCCCATCCCATACCTGGCTGTCACTAGGTACTCCTGACCATACAAAGTGAAACATTTAAGTTCTCTTGGGATAGCCTTGGTAGTCTAGGCAATTTGGCCAAGTCAAAAAAGCTCCCCTGCAGTTGGGCAGTTTGGGCTTTGTCAGTTCATTCCATTTTTGGGGAGCATTGCTACTGATGCTTGTTTTACACCAGGGATGCTCAGCTCCTGGCTCACACTCAGCACCAGTTAAACCAAGATGACCTCAGGGGCAAAGGAAGGGAGTAAAAGGCCTGGGAATAATCCCTTTGGCACCTCCCACAGAAAAGTGGCTTTAGTGACAAGCATCTCACAACTGCCATTCCGACAATTCCTCTTGTCAATACGATGACCTTTCAGAGGAGGAAGCTCCTTTTTATTACTCTGTGCACTGGGGTAAACCAGGCCACGCTATATTATCTACCCAATTTATCAACACTATTTACAGCAGATCCATTCCACTGTCTGGCTTAACTCAGTGCCCAAAGACCTAGCATTGAGAGAGGCGGCGGCTGCTGAAGAGAAAGAAATGTCAATTCCAGCCTAGTCCCCTAAAGTGAAATAAAAGAAACAAAGTAAATAAGGAAGGAGAAGTAAATACAATACCTCCAGGGTGATTATGTCTATCTAGTCCAATACAGGCAAGCATGAAACCAATAGAAACACAGTCTTATCCTCTTAATCATCACCACACACAGAATGTCATCTCTTGGTGGCCTAAAAAGAAAGCAGCATTCCACATCCACTTTAGTGGATATGACATATCTCTCACCCTCTTGTTTTTTTCAGCAACCCCAACCTGCTGAAAAATGATATGAAAGTCTGTTCTCCCTGTTTGCCCTGAATCATGAGAATGGATTAAAATGGCCTTCCCACCCCGCCCTTTTTTTTGTTCTGTTTTGCTTTTTAATAATTACTTTGAGTAATTTTGCTTTATTTCTGCTCTTCTGGGCTTTGAGGGTTCAGGTTTCCCAGCTTTTCTCCACAACTCTGTGATCAAGAAGTACTCTTTAACTCTTTTAAATGAAGGAAAAAGGCTGTCATACAGGCAAATGCTTGTAAAGGCTGAGGGTAACTGGAAAACACCAAGTATGATGAAACTCACTGTGAAATCTCATGGATAGCACTCTGCTCCCTCTATCACACTTGGATCATTTGAGTTGTGGGCCTCCCTTTCTGGAAGGTTTGAATACACTGAAGAGGAGGACATCGTGTCCTCCTGCCATGGGAACTGGACTCCCCTCTCCCTTCAATAAGAACCATGTCGTGGCCATCAACCTTATTCTCCAAACAGCTAATATATTCACTATATATTTCTCTGTCTGAACCTTGGATTGATATCAGCCTTTGATAAGTATGCTAACACAACTCTAAACAGGCGGCCATCAAGATTTTGTTTCTCTCCTGAATTAGTTAGCTTTATCTGCTGTCACATGGATGATCTAGAGGGATTGTGAAGAACAAAAGAATTTATTTCTCCTCCTATAACTGAAATATGGCCCCTGCAAATCCCGCAGCTGTGATGAAGCACAATGGCTGGACATAGCCAGAAATCTAACTCAACCATATCCTCACAGATTTACAAATCAGTCAGAGGAAAATCAGTTTTTAAAATCAGAGGAAAATCTATTTTTCCCCCCAAAATCATATTTGAAATGTGAAATTAACAGAATGGCTAGAATAAAATACAAAAGAAGGATCTATGTAGAACAAACAATCCAGAGAGCTTCCAGTGAAACTAATGTCTCTGTTCAGGTTTCCAATTACAATTTACACTTCATTGCTGCCTCTCCAACGACTGCCTAGGTACCAGCTCCTGATAGCCCACCCTGGAAAGAAGGTTCACTAGTTCATTGCTCTCGTGGAGTTGTGAGCCAGGCTTGTCTACGTCATGCACCTAAGCAGATGTTTGCCTATGGCCCTAAAGGAACAATATGGTTGCACCTGCCTTCAAATAAGACCTTCATTCAAGCTACTGTGGACTTTGGCTATGAAAGCTGATAAAGCAGATGACAGGAAAGGAGAAGAGATCAAGACCCCATTCCTTTTATCTACTTCAACAGGGAAAAGGAGCAAGACCCTCCACTGATGCTTCTCCCTCCTAAGGGGAGAGTCCCTGGACATTGCCCTTGGCTCACCCACCACCTGGCTGTTGAGCACCTTGGCTTCCTGGTGACACTCATCCAAAGGCAGAAGAGAAAGCCTTTCACTGGAATAGCTCATATCAATTCCAGATCAACCCTTCCTCCTGTAAATCCCTGTACCTCCCTCCTTATTCATCCTGGAGAGCAGAAAATAGTCCATCACTGGTGATGGGCTGTTCCAGTGCCACCCTCATTCAGCTTTTGGTAGCTACCCTCCTAAGAGCCTAATGGTCATTTAGGCACTTAGGCACTACCAATGTTGTGAAATAACTTTGGCACTCGTATCTGATTGGCAGTGAAGAGTAACATAGCCAGTACAGAACTTTCTGCAGTGTCTGTTAAAGATAAGGGGGAGGAAAAAAAAACTTGAATAAATTATTTAAATTAAACTACATAAATGATGTGCTAAGCATTGCAAACAGAGCTGGAGTTGATAATGTTTTGAACTCGGTTGCAGATTCTACCACATTGTAATTCTTGCAGGATACAGGATTTCCTAGTAGTATAAAGGCTGGGGAGTATAAACAAGGTAGTTGCTTGGAGAAGAAACTGCACAGACTCCTTTACCAATTACCACCAGATCATCTTACGTTCTCTATAGCTTGTTTGGTTTGAAACTCTGAAATTATCATCAAGAGCTACATGCATTTCCCTGAGATGTAGAGAAGTCTGGCTCCATTGCTTGGCAAATAACAGTTTGTAACTGGTGTAATCTGTAATCAGCAATCAATTAAAGAGATATCAACAGGAAGGGAAAGATAAGGAAAAATCAGGAGGAAAAAAAAATCAATGAACAACATAAGGGAACTGATCATTCAAAAGGTCTTTCTTAAGCCACTGGGTCCTCTCAGAGGACTCTCTGCTGCATATCCCATAGACTTTGTCTTTTCTTCTTCCACTGATTTTTGGCCTTTTTAAATAAGGAAGCTCTTCTGTTTACCAGTGGGGAAAAAAAAAATCCAAGCACCCAGAAAATCCCACAGCCCTCCAGGGTTCTTTTAGTGGCCACTGCCTTTTATACTTCTTATAATGTAAGTGAAACACATCTGAGAGGCTGCTTAGACCAAGACAAAAATCAAGGCTAAACTATTTGCGGATTCTTCTGTGTGCTCATAGCAAAGATTTCCAGGAACACTTCAACAAATGTACATACCCTCTTCAGAAGGCAAGCATCAAAAGAGATCACTAACACACACTCCATGAAAAATAATTTCCCGTCAATCATTACACAGCTTTTGATCCATCTTTGTTATAGCATACTGGTTCCCTTCTGTGTGTTTTTTATAGACTTTTTTTTCTTTTCAAACTTCTAACATCCTTAAAAAACATACTTACAGATTTTAAAGAAGTCACCAGAAAGCAGTAATGAATCTGTATCAACAAGCCTAACAATTGCTGTGTCAGGATATTTAGTGTTAATCCATGACTCCTCCCAGAGTTCTGCTGTTATGTGCACAAATCACAGCTTTCAGTTAAAAAATAAATACCTTTCTAGATGCGAACTGCTGTGAACAACAAAAGCTCGAATATGCGACCTGAGTCCTAAAGGCTTAAAAAACACAAGTGAAAAGAAACCACCAATTTAATCACTGGGGAAAAAAAACCATAATTTTTAAGCTGAGCAGTTTTAGGATTTTTAGGAGGCCTTATTTATTGTTTTTGAACATCTGCAGTTTTGCACATTTGTGAAACTGTGAAAGGCTTTGGAGCTTTTCCTTACAAAATGATAAGATCCGAGTCATTTCCTCTTGTCAGTTGTACACTAACTCAGGGAATTCACATTTGGCGAAAAAAAATCCTGATGGTCAAACATATAGCTTATTTCAAGGACCTTCCAAGACTCCAAGGGGGTGAGAGGCAAGAGCTCCATGTGAGGAAGTACTGAGGTCATTCTCCCACCCAGACCACCAAGGAAAACTAAGTGAGCAGAGGTTCTTGCTGTAGCTCAAGCATGAACAGATGGGAGGCCACACAAGCACAGAACATGTGGGAATAGCTACTTCTTTTGGAGGACCTAGTTTCCCAAAAATGAAAAATGTTTTGGGCAGCTGAAAACGGCATCTCTAGGATCCCATTTCACTAACTGGCAATATGTGTATCTTCCCTTACTGCAGTCAATGCTTAACTCCAGCACAGCCAAAATGAAGTATGTATTCAGAGATGAGCTCTTGTAGGCCACACCTGAATTTTCTTGTTGAATTCCCTATCCTTTGCTTGAAAAACAGCACTGTTATCCAAAACAACTATTCTATTGCAGTCTGACCCTGAATTTTAGGATCACACATATAGTAGAATAGGAAGGCAGGCATTTCATTTTGGTAAAGCCAAGATTTTTCTTCTCTGAATAAATGTAGGATATGTGACAGTGAATCAAACTCTTTAGAAAACACACATGAAAACAGAAAAGTTCCTAGGTCCTTAATTCTGGTAGATGATCTTCCACATTTTAGATCTCTCCAGCCCCTCCTGGTGTTGGAGGCCAGGATGCCTTTCAACCTCAAATATTCTGCAATAAACTTAACCTACTTGAACTATGTTTAAAAGCTGAGAGAGTAAAAATATAGAAACTGTCCATGCTAAGTTCATCTCATGGCATTTCAGCATGACAAGAAAAGGGTAACTAGAAATTAACTCAATGGATAATTTTTATTTCTTATGCAATTTGTCACACGCAATATCAAGAGAGAGTCTGATTTACACTACTGGTCAGAATTTAGCCTACCCTGAGGATGAGATAAAACCTGTCAAAGAACAACATTAGACCTCTCTATGTTAGTGCTGAGCATTTTGTTTTATAGTTGATGCCTCTGCAGTTTAAATATTGTGGGTATTAAGAGAGGAGAATTTGTTGTACTGAGCTATATAGTATAGGTCCTTGTTTCCTTACTTCCTGCCCAGATGGTGCTTGTTGCCTTGGGAGAAGGTGATCTCCCCATTTCACCCCTGTAATTCACTGGATCAGCGATGCAAAACTAGACAGAGAGAATGGGAGAATTATTTCCTGACCCCATGCACTGTCAATGGAGAGATGCCTTTAGCTGGTGATGCCTTGATACCAACAGGAAGTTATCACAACTGCTGGTAAATAAAGGCATTTAAAATCCATTACAGTGAGAATGTATTTTTTTTTTTTTCCATCAAGATCTCTGTCTTGTTTTAAATACAAACAGGGATAAGCCATTCTGCCAGGGCTGGGTGGTAACAGCCAGGGCTCCTTTAACCTCCTTGCATCCGACAGCCCTCTCCCCTCTGCTCTTTAGGGAGGGAAAGGTTAAATGTTGCCTCTGCCTTCCTTGTTTCCTTCCCTAGTGACATCAAGCACAGGGTCTGCTGTGCTACTGCACTTTCAGATTAACAAAATCTAAAAATCTCTCCCTTTCATTCCCTCTCCCTCAGCTTCTCTTTCTCATTCATCACTGAGCTGACTAAGGATCCCTTCTCCCTAATTTCTGTCCAGCTCTGAAAGTCCTTGCTTTGCCCACATACTCTATTTTCCCCAGTCCTCACTGGGAACGTGACTCCAAGCAAGACAGTTGGAAGAGACTACGTAGGGGGAATACTATGATACCTACACTTGCCTAAAAATGAACATGGCTCTACAGGACAAGTATTTCTCTTTTGCAAATCACTGCTTCCATACATCCTAAAGCAATTTTCCAATCCACCCAGCCCTTTCCCCTTCCAGCCTTCCCCCTTTCCTAAAAACAAACACAAAAACAACAACCAGCACATTTTTTTTCCTCCCATGCTTTGAGGGACCACATGGGAAAACAGAGAGAGGAGCAAGCAACAACCTAGAAGCCCCATAGCCTCTTCTACAGCCAGGTAGCTCTCTCCCTTCTCCTAAGGGTCTTCCCAGCTGATCCTTAGATCCTCACCTCTCTACCTTTACCACCACCTTCCCAGGTGCTACTTATATCTCACCAAGTGTTCCTTGTTAACCTCTAATGGTTTGCCTCAGAAAATCCTTTTATCCATCAAGCAATGAGCATTATTATTTTCATCCCTAGCCAACCTTTTCTCCTATTCCTTATTCCTTCAGGACAGTAGGAAGAAGTCTGAGGGGCCTCACCCTGAAGCCCTGTGCTGGTTCCCATCAGAGAACTGCGCTGGCATGAGTGGTGACATGACATATCACACAAAACACTACCAAGGCACAGAGCACCACCAATTCCCTTTTCATCCGGTCCACCCATTTTCACCAAATATCCATAATTTTGTACCTTCAAACCCTGTTTCTCTCCTTACAATACTCCCCACCACCCCTACTATCAATAACACCATCATTTTTGCTATTTGGTGTAAAGATCTTGGCTGATCCACCCTGGAGATGGTAGCAGAGGTACAATACATAGCCCAAAGGCAATGTGGAAGGCACACAACTGTCTTATCTCTACCACTTCCTCTGGTTCTTGGAAATACCAAAGGAAAAGGAAACAGAAGGAAAAAAAGGAAAAAGGGTCAGGCATCAACTTGAACTTCAAGAACCTCACAGAAATGAAGTTTAGTTCCTTCCTCTCTCCTAAACTGGAACAAAAAAATGAGTCTCAGAGTTGACTAATGCATTCAGGACATGTAGTTGCGTATGATGTTCATCTACGACTGTGAAATTTCTTACTTTTTAACAAACACTAATCTTACACAGGGTCTATAAACTATGCACCAGAAATGCTCAATTCACTGAGTTTACTCAAGCCTGAGGACTGCAATTATTCTTTTCATTATTATTGCATTTAATTAGTAACAACATATAATCATAAACTATGCAACAGAAAATAAGTTGTGTACGCTGCCCATAAATATGCCCAGAGAGGTTGTGGAATCTCCTTCTCTGGAGATCTTCAAAACCTGCTTAGATGCAGTCCTGTGGCTCGTGCTCTAGGTGACCCTGCGTGTGCAGGGGAGTTGGACTAGATGACCACTAGAAGTCCCTTCCAACCTTAAGCATTCTATGATTCTATGATATCTCAAAATCTAATAGACAATACTTTTATGGAAGAGTACTGGCCAAACTGCCTGAAAATGCAGACGACACATCAAAAATAGCAAACAATTATTCTGTTTCAAAACCATGCACAAAATATTTCATTCACCCTTTCAAGAATATATTTTAGGCCAAGCGTCTCCTTTTCTCTACTAAACCCACAGAACATTTTCCCCGTTAACTAGGTAATTTTCTTATTACTTAAAAAAAAAAAAAAAAAAAAAATTTTGATAAAAATGAAAACTTCCCACTTA